>JAPUBX010004006.1:130288-427902 GCA_028672205.1 Proteocephalus fallax | reverse complement strand
AAAATATGCTGTCGGCTGTTGTGCCATCGGACAAATTTAATTGTATTTCGATGCCATTTCGATTTTTTAATTGGACTTTTTATAAACATTTCGTCACAAAGGTTTTAATTTCGAACTAAAGCCCATTGATCTTCGTAGATTATTTATATCACAAGACGCTTTGGATGACAGTTTCTGGTTATCAACATTTGATTGCCTCAGTATATTCAAACTCATTCATTTGAGGCTACCAATAATTGTGAATATTCGAGTCATTTTAGGATTAATTACCCAAAGACAGGCAAATGCGTTCTGTTCAGAAATGCGATACTACATCCGCTTACTATGTATCATGTATGTGCCCATTGGTTGAACCGAATTTCACTAATCTGTGCAATGCAGCCAATTAGTGGATTGATGCTTGATTTGGGACGCTGGGTCCAGTGTTTACATGGCGCCTGAACCTTAAAAAGTACACCAACATTTAACAGAACAATTGATTTTTGAAAAAAATAATATATCTTCACATAATTAACGGAAAAGCAGCCTGTAAAGCATATAATAAATGAAGAATTTGTAGAGATCACCGACGGTAGCTGGCTGGTTGAGATCGATGACCACTTGTTTCTTGCTCATTACTTGTAAAAATGGCACTGCCATGGCCGAATGCGTAGTAACCTGATCCCGTGGGATTCCTGTCATGTAAACTTTTGATGCCTTGGTCTTCATTGGCATACGAATCTACGCACAGATTTTGTCGGGTTTTGAACGAACTCGCAGGACCACCAGAAGTAATCGAATGAGGCCTTTGTTGGTCGAAATTGGGATGCATTCAAATGGACAACACGCCATTTTTCTATCATTTTTGTCAGAAAAAGAATACTCCCATTTTCAAGTGTAAGAGGAAATTACGTGTGCGCGGATTTCAACAAAATCCGGCATTGAAAAATCTCCTTGTCTACATGGCCTTTGAGGATACTGATTTTCCGTAATATGATTAGTTTCCACAGTTACATCCGGTAGACTGGCGTTAATGTGGTAGCCCATTTGAATAACCGATTATTCGCAATTAGATTACTGTAGCGCGTATTGGGTTTTCAAATTTTTATTTCTTCTATTCAAATGACGCATCTATAACATCTGGTCGACCGGCGTTAATTTGGTAGCGCATTTAAATAACCCATTATTCGCAGATTCCTGTAGCGCGGATTCGGTGAAGTCGATTGCTTCTATTCAAAGTGACGCAATGGCTTGCATCGATAACTCCCTCTTATCCCCTGCCTGCGTTTTACTCCATCCCCGACTGATAGCTCTTAGAGGGTTGAGTCTCAGCTTTCAATACATCTCACTCCAAACCATTTTTCTATCAACTATATGATTCACTGTGGTTTCGCTTCTTAATAGCCGTCCCGAATGACGCTGCCTTCAGGAAATACGCTCACGAAATTGCCCGATGCAAAGCCCTGAAGACGACACCGGACATATATCCTAGAAGTGCCCAAATTGATCTGGCGAACAGGGTTTGATGTCAGCATGTTGCGTTAGCATGGACCAATCCGAATTGCTGTATAATGATCTGTATCAGACGGATTTGGGTACCCTTACCATCAACGGAACATAACTAGTTTCAAAGACCTTTCTCATTTCAATTTTTCGAAATTCATTTGTTCACCAAAGATCGTTTTTCTCGGTTATATAAACAATTCACGCTTTGAAGACAGACACGTCGACAAACGCTGGGATGACGCCTACTCTGGTGATCGGAATTGTCGACATGGTGAAGCTTCACTGTTTATTTGAATAACAAACAATACGTTATTAATACGACTGCGGTTTTCGGAGAACTAAACATTTATCACAACAATCAACACAATTAAAGCAACAGCAAGCGTTCGAATTCACGCACTTCTAAACCACAAACTATAGATTAAACGCACCAAGAAGAACACAAATGATTTAACAACAAACATTATCGCAGCAATTAGTATTTCAACAACAATTATTACACCAACAGCAACGATTATTGTCACAATTCGTTAGCTTCTTGTATAGCATATAATAGACAAGGTAGGTTTGCAAATCTGTGGTTGTTATCACTGGTCTTGGTATCAGTGGTGAGAATTTAATCCGAGTACCCATGTCTCGGAAAACCTTGCTTAGATTTGGCGCACCACGAAGATGCCTCGCCTTTATATATCACACAGCCACGGCAAGTGATGCGTACTTATAAGAGTCTTGAGAAGGACTCGGTGAGACGCACTTGCGAGGAAATTTGTCTTATTTTTTTCACACAACAATTTGAGCCCGCTGGAATGCAGACCGTTTGGTTCAAATCGACCAATCTGTTTGAATCTAAAAATTGATTCCAATTTTAGAAAACTTCCAAAACCTTGCACGCGTTTCTAAAGAGTTTTTTCTTCTAAGGAGTTCCTCTTTTTCTTCTTTAGTAGTAAGTTATTCCGTTGGTGACTTTCGGGGAAGCATATTGGTAAACCGGCCATTTTTTGTTATAAGAAGCCTCTTTTTCACCAAGAAAAAGAAACGATTCCTCGTCGAGGGTTATGTAGAGGCCTTTGTCTCTCTGTCATTGTTTGCAGGATTTTACCTGGCCTCCAATGTTATTACTTTTATTCAATTACAGCATGCTTTTTAAAAATAATATTGTTTTCAGTGGCTTGCACGATTTCACCATCGAAGGTAAATTCACTAGTAGTTAAACAATTGGTGCCCGTTTATTGAGTTACACCTCCATCACCTGAATTCACATTTAATAATAATAATAATAATAGTATTCGCTTTAATAAGGTCACGAGGACCAGAAATTAAAAAAAAATATCCCTTTCTTCATAACCTTTGAGGATACTGATTCTCGCGTCTTGTATTCCGCAATATGATTGATTCCACAGTTGCATCCGGTAGACTGGCGTTAATTTGGTAGCGCATTTGAATAACCGATTTTTCGTAGTTAGATTCCTGTAGGGATGATTCTGCTTTCAAATTTTTATTTCTTCTATCCAAAGTGACGCAATGGCTTGCATCGATAACTCCCTCTTATCCCCTGCCTGCTTTTTACTCAATCCCGGACCGAAAGCTCTCAGCTGGTTGAGTCTCAGCTTTCAAAACATGTCACTCAAAATGTTTTTTTTATCAACTGAAGGATTCTAACCAAGTTTAACAATGACACATCTTGAAACAAGCATCGAAAGCGTAACCCTCTCTCGTTAACCAAAACTACGGTGTGCTAGAAAAGGCAATGTCCTCCTCTTTGTTGTAACGCGTCTTAATGACGCGTCTCCAAATGACTCTGCCTTCATGAAATACGCCCACGAATTTGCCCGATGCAAAGCTCGGAAGACGACTTGTTATTCCAAACCGAACGATTCCTGGGAACACAACAGCTAGTTATTGATCACTGCCATCCCATTTACATTTTCTCCTCCATTGCGAAGTCTATTGATGAATGGTGGCCAAAGGAACGGGCAGTTTTGTGGCTCCAAAAGAAGAGATAAAGAAAGACCTTAGAGAAACCTTTTATAAATAACATTAAAATTTGGTGATGCCAACGGTCTTCGATCATAGTGACCTTAAGCAAGCAGACGCTCAGTATACTTGTTCTCAGCACACCAGTACGTCAGGCTGAGAGAATATCATGGATCTTCGTGAGCACGTCATCCGGTGAGGCTGCGAGTTTGCGAAATCCGGCTTTACAATGCGTAGTTTAACATGCCTGTGTCGTGATCAAATGTTGACAGATTAGTGGAATTCGGTTCAACTTATGGGAACTTAACAAATTATCACAAAACAGAATTAATTCTATAATTGATAATAAATTGTCAGCGGATGTAGTTTCGCATTTCTGAACAGAACGCATTTGCATGTCTTTGGGTAATTAATCCTAAAATGGCCCAAATATTCACAATGATCGAGTATGAATTGAGAGAGACAATCAAATGTTGATAACCAGAAACTGTCATCCAAAGCATCTTGTGATATAAACGATCTAACAAAATAAATGGGCTTTAGTTAGAAATTAAAACCTGTGTGACGAAACGTTTATAAAAGGTCGAATTAAAAAATTGAAATTGCATCGAAATACAATTAAATTTGTCCGATGGCACACAGTCGACAGCATATTTTGCAGTCACTTGTATTTCAGTGCTTCCGGAAGGGAGCTTTTTCTTCTTCATGTTGTATTTTTCGAAATTGATGAGAATTGATTGAGTCGGTAACGAAATGGTAGATTGACGCAGTAAACAAGAAACAACACTCTGCCTCCGAGAGACGAATATTAAAAAGAGGTGCTGCATTGTTTTGCGTGTCAATTGGTTACTTAAAGTGACGATTAATAATCGACGTACTATCCAGTTTATTTTACTTACCATAATGCGAAGAACGTAAATGATGTCAGAATATATATTATGAGGTGGTTCCATTTTCAGTGTGCAATAATTTGTCTCGTCGTTATTTCGGTTTTGCTAAAACTCATTCGGCATCTTCGTCGGCGTCGGAAAAAATATCAAAATATTTAAAATTTGTAGTAAATCGTAGAGTCAATTTTTGGGTCGCAAAAAATTGCCAAACCTGACACGATTGATCAGGGACACCACATTTAAATCAATTTTCCTTTTAAACACAGCAACGACCGATGAAACAATCGATTTGTCGTAATAAAACAACATTTTGGCAATCCGAGATGCTGCTGAAGAATACCGTTGATGCCATCGAAAGTACTTGCTATTGGTTCACATAACGTGACTATGCGAGCGGCGAAATTACGGTGAATTGAGACGGAATAACGCATTCTGGGGCGATTGAGAACTATGTGGCCTCTGTGACCGAAACAGAATCCCATGCCGTCAAGCAAAACAGCGTGTTCGTACAGTAGGAATAAGATCGCCGAGTTTATATTTGTTGTTGAAAGTCGATCCTTAATTCAAGCACACTGTATTAATGACGTCATTTTCAGAAACGAATGGGAAATGTTAAATGGTTGAGAACGTGAACACGCCGCCATTTTCCAACATTGAATATGAACAAGGTCGAATAGATGATAGATTCCTGATGTCCTAAACCCATCCCGCGAGTTTGGTATTGGGAACAAATAAGCAGGTTTTCGACGAAATTTGCGCCGGTTTAGTACTAGGCGCAATGAAGCCATCTTCCTAAACTTCTTCAACGGAATAATTTAAAATTAATTAGAAATTAAGAAAATATCGTAATTACGGGTCCTGGGTTGTTCAAAAAAGTGGTCCAATTGATTAAAATGGTCTGCATTCTTACATTTCCACGTTACTATGTGAAGAAAGGCAAACAAGGTTCCACGCAAATGCGACTCAACAAGTAGTTCTCAGACCAATGTGCCGCGCTAATCAGTTGTCCGTGATGACATCACATGCCGTCGCTGTGGGATATAAAAACCCGAAGCATCTCCGTGTCGCGTCAAAATCGAGCGACGTTTTCTGAGACATGACAACCGTAATTCCGATAACCGCCACGGATGTTCAATCCTACCTCCTCTACTACATGCTCTACAAAAAACTGAGAAGTTCCTGTGGCAACAGCCAATCAAGTTGATGCCCCCGCAATGGATGCCGTGCCAACCACTCACGCATTCGAAATGCAGTGCTCAAATTATCCTGTGGTTAGCCTACTTAAATGCGTCGATTATCGCGTTTTCACCGAGAGCAGAAGTTAACACACTGCGGAATGTTTCGCTTTGTGATTTCGACTTGGATTAATAATAATGATTCAATGGTAATCGCTTCGACCAATTCAAAGGCTGTATCTTGTCGTTACAAACGAGAACGGTTGAATATCACGCTGCTGTAATCCTCCCTTTTCTAACTAAACTTCAAAAAAGTATATTAAGTTGATTGACGATCTTAATAGAACCTCGACAGTGCCATTTGTCGTGACAAGTCCTAAAGGTTCATTTAGACCGAAATGGGAAGTACTGCCATATACATTGTGCGTACAAATGACAAGTAGCGTTTACGTATTTATATGTACTAGTATAATATTTCATTTAGTTAGGTTCGAAGCAAACTAAATCGTGTTTTCATGATGCAATAGTTTTACTTCACTGCTGAACTATGATTTAACTTGCGTACGATTTATTAGGAGGCTGGTTTCATAAAAAGCGAAATGACGAAACAGGAACCATAAATAACCACCCATCTCATCCATGTAGTCACCGGACATATATCCTTGAAATGCTCAAATTGATCTGGCGAACAAAGTTTGATGTCAGCATGTTGTGTTAGCATGGACCAATCCGAATTGCTGTATAATGATCTGTATCAGACGAATTTGGGTACCCTTACCCTCAAGGGAACATGACTAGTTTATTTTTTTACTTTCTCCTCTCACTTTTTTATAATTCATTTGATCACCAAAAATCGTTTTTCTCGGTTATCTAAACAATTCACGCTTTAAATACAGACACGTCGACAAACGTTGGTATGACGCCTACGCTGGTGATCGGAAAAGCGTCACTGTTTATTTGAATAACAAACAATACGTTATTAATACGACTGCGGTTTTCGGAGAACTAATCATTTATCACAATAAGTATTACAACAACAATTATTACACCAGCCATTATAACAGCAACGATTATTGTCAAAATTCTTTAGCTTCTTGTATAGCATATAATAGACAAGGTAGGTTTGCACATCTGTGGTGGTTATCCCTGCTCCTGGTATCAGTGGTTTTGATGACTCGATGCCCATGTCTCGGAAATAAGATTGAAATTCAACTTGAATAATGTTTCAAGGAACCCTAATTGACCGCAACCAATGAATTCTATCTAGATGCTTCAGCATTTTATATAACAAAGCCACGGCATGTGATGCGAACAAATGATGGTTTTGAGAACGACTCGGTAAGACGAAATTGCGAGGAAATTCATTTGATTTTCTTGAGCCTGTTGGAATGCAGACCGTTCGGTTAAACTGGACCAATCTGTTTGAATTTAAAAATTTATTTCAATTTTAGAAAACTTCCAAAACCTAGCACGCGTTTCTAAAGAGTTGTGTCTTCTTAATAGTTCCCCTTTTTCTACTTAAGTTGTAAGTTAATCCGTTGGTGACTTTCAGGGAAGCATATTGGTAAACCGACCATTTTTTGGTATACGAAGCCTCTTTTTCACCAAGAAAAAGAAACGATTCCTCGTCGAGGGTTATTAAGACGCCTTTGTTTCTTGTGTTATTGTTTGCAGGATTTTACCTGGCCTCGAATGTTATTACTTATTACAATTTAGCATGTTTTTTTAAAAATAATATTCTTTCCAGTCGCTTGCGTATGCTCTTAATCCACGATTACACCATTGAAGGTTAATTCACTAGTCATTTAACAATTGGTGCCCGTTTATTGAGTGACACCTCCATCACCTCAATTCACATTTAATAATAATAATAATGGTATTCGCTTCATTAAGGTCACGAGGACCAAAACGTTTTGCATTTAAAGTTACAACAAACGAAAATGATACCAGAATTGGTGATTGTACATACGAGGTTTAGTATAAGTTAACAGGAATATAGGAAATTACGAAAAACCAAGTATGTTAGAAAGGCAAATTAAACAAGTTGCAATCTTAATTATTTCGTATTGATGGATTGTTAGAATATGGGCATTTTCTAACTGAACCTAAGCATATAAGGGAAGGTTGATCGGTGACCTAAATAGAACCTCGAAATTTCTTTTTGTCATTATTTGGCCTAATGAGTCAGCTAGGAAGAAATCTTTGTTTTTAAATATACATTTTTGCGTTAAAATCGGGCTTGGTTTAAATTCCTTATTAATGTTTTCATCATCTGTAGCAACGCATTTATAGATTTTTTGTTCAGTTTCCCTTCAAGGACACTTTAATCGCTCCTCGTGACTTAAACGTCTCGCTTTTTCTTCATTCATACTTCTCTGTTAACGCGAACTTTTATCATCGGTTTTACTAGCGGATTGATGCCACTTTCGTATTTTGGAGCGGCAAACATTTAACACAATTAACACCGCATGAGAGTAAAAACAGAAACGAATAGGAAATGTTTAATGGTCGAGAACGTGAACACGCCGCCATTTTCCAACATTGAATATGAACAAGGTCGAATAGATGATAGATTCCGGATGTCCTAAACCTATCCCGCGAGTTTGGTATTGGGAAAAAATGAGCAGTTTCCGACGAAATTTGCGCCGGTTTAGTACTAGGCGCAATGAAGCCATCTTCCTAAACCTCTTCAACGGAATAATTTGAAATAAATTAGAAATTAAGAAAATATCGTAATTACGGGTCCTGGGTTGTTCAAAAAAGTGGTCCAATTGATTAAAATGGTCTGCATTCTAACATTCCCACGTTACTATGTGAAGAAAGGCAAACAAGGTTCCACGCAAATTCGACTCAACAAGTAGTTCTCAGACCAATGTGCCGCGCTAATCAGTTGTCCGTGATAACATAACATGCCGTCGTTGTGGGATATAAAATCCCGAAGCATCTCCGTGTCGCGTCAAAATCGAGCGACGTTTTCTGAGACATGGCAGCCGCAACCCCAGTTCCGATAACCGCCACGGATGTTCAATCCTACCTCCTCTACTACATGCTCTACAAAAAACTGAGAAGTTCCAGTGGCAACAGCCAATCAAGTGGATGCCCCCGCAATGGATGCTGTTATCGTGGCTTCTCGTATTGTTAAATGAAAGGTTTTTTGAATATAAACGATGATCATAAATTGTTTTTTTGACGTTCAAAGAAGATGCGTAGCTTAGAAGAAATACAAAAAAGAGTTAAAAGATCAGTTCGTTAAATGTAACAGTGCTATGAAAACAGTTTCGGGGTTATTCGATCAGATTTGACGTTACAATCGGCGTACGACAAGGAGAAAGGAGCTGTGAATCGAAGGATTAAATAGTTGGATCATTTGAGACCAGTGAAAACGGAAGTATTCAGGAATTCCTGAAATCCTTAATGAGGCTTAACCTCCTGGTTGGCGCGCGTTATGGATGGGGGCTTATAATGGCTGCAATTGCACGGTTATATACTTCGAGGGTTGCCTTCATCGTTGACATCATCGGATGAAACGCACGACATGACAGAATAAGAGGCGGCCATCTTGCCTTTCTATCTTTCGATGGTACGCAGTTCGATCTGATGGTGTTAACGACCCTCTGGTTCACTCAAAGTGAGGTAACTCACTTTCTCTCGTCATACAGGATGCCTTTTGCTCTCCCAACCCTCCGCAACCGGCAACCGCAGCCGCTCAACCTCCTCCACATCCTACACTGTAGGACCTACAGCGACATCCTCCCTTCTCCCACACTATGGACCAGTTGTGTAGTTACCCCTTATAAGGACCCGTCCCATTTTCGCCCAAAGCTCCTATTGTGTTCCAACTTCTTCGTCTATCGCTTTCCTTATTATATCTTCTTTCGTAAGTGCACTAACACGATGCGTGTATCTTCTACCAATCTTCCTTCCTAAGTAAAGGTCACTCGCCCATTTAAGTCGCCTTATTCATGGAGTTGACTGACGTTTGGGGACACCCTCTGGCGGAATACAGGTTGCTATTAACTAATCCCATTTTCCTAGATCTCTTTTCCACTGAGACATTACATGTCATCGATGCCTTTCCTGCTAATTAAATTCTTTATTGTTTCGTGTATTCGCTTTTACCAATTCGAAGTTATCGCCTGACATTTCTTGGCACCGACAGTTTCACAATTTGAAAGTTGAAAATGCTGCAGCATAAGCAATTAAGGCGTGTAGAGTTTGAAAATGTGTTTTATCTGTGTTTCCTGTTATGATCGACACTTCCCGACTTTATATTTTCGTAGACCCACGACAACTGGAGCGGTCAGACCTTGCTAGGGGGGCGCGTTTACGATATGCATACAGACAAGAATTGTGACAAGACGACTATTTTGGTGTGATTGAATATTGGCGATGGTATTTAGACAATGTGTACTAAGTGGCCTAATAGGCGCAGAATTGAAATAAACACACGGAAAAATCAAAGAATCGTCCTTCATTGTGGAAATAAAAGGTAATCCATTGGATAGCCTTAGACGAATAAGGTTAAAATTCAACACGCTGATATTGATGCATTTCGATTTTAAACCACCCATTCTCTTAGCTAAGTGTTATCTCTTCTGATGAAAGCACTCGAAAATATTTTATCATAATTGATGTTCTGAAACACAGGTTTCTGACAAAGGCTCATGTCTGCAAAATATTTCTTTCGAAATACAAATACACGTCCAAGTTCATGGTTTATCTTGGAATAAAATTAAAAGTAAGCCTTTTTACATTGAAATATTTCCGTTTTGAACACCCACCCATTATCTAACTATCGGTTGGGAACAGCGAATACATTCGTGTCACGGCATGAATTGAAGGACTTCATTTTGTTAAATGTCACCCTAAAGCCACGGAAAGGCACGCCTTTACAAAATATTTATTCTAAGCTACGCATATTCGTTTAAATTCACAATGTATCGAGAAATGGCATTGACACTAAGCGTAATGCCATGAACATGTTACACCAGAGAACCTGCCATGCAAAGACAAATCACCAATTCATTATAATCGTTTTTATACCAAAGAGATATTCATTAATTTAACAACAAGAGAAGCCACGATAACAGCATCCATTGCTAGGGCATCCACTGGATTGGCCGTTGCCGCGGGAACCTTTCAGTTTTTCGTAAAGCATGTAGTAGAGGAGGTAAGATTGAACATCTGTGGCGGTTATCGGAATTACGGTTGTCATGTCTCAGAAAACGTCGCTCGAATTTGACGCCACACAGAGATGCTTTGCCTTTTTATACCCCACAGCGACGTTATCTGATTCCGTCTCTGTCGAAAAAGCGAAGAAGTTCTCATTCGCCCAAACATGCGTGTTTCCGACTCAGTTGAGGATAACTGCGCAGTGCTGACAATCACATGATAAAGAAAGACAGGTGAGTCCTCATGAGTTCGAGATTTCCTCTTCATGCCAGCCGCAAATGTGCTTTAACCTTAATTGATTTTCTCGAAATTTCAAATTATATCTGTTACGTCTATTAAATATCACAAATCGCACCGAAAGCAGTCCACGGTCTTTCTAGAAAGACGTAGGTTACTGACAGACCCTCCCAACACTGTAGCTTTCGTGAGAGGATGAGCCGTCTACCGTAAACCTAGATACAGGGACGATGGCTTTTGTCGCAAATGTCATGACAAAATGGTTTATTAACGCGTTTTTCAGTTAAGAGGCACTGCGACTCGTATCTTTTTATTCCCCAAAATTCCATAAGCGATGTTTGAATCAACGGAAACCGGTTGTGACATCTCTTTAATAGCATTGCTTCGGGGAAAGTACGTAAAAAGACCAGGGTTTTTTTTAGGTCATGTCTATGTTGTGTATAATCGAAGACAAACAATCTAGTGGTCGGACTATGCTAGAGGGCACGGCTTGCATAGAACAGTGAATATGACACAAATATGTGGTCAACAGTTTGGTTTTTTTCCGTTGGAAGATATACTGTGGCATTAACACCAAGTATACTAAGTGGGTGTATTGAACACAGATGAAAAATAACTGCACTGAACGGTCGAGCATTGTAGAAATAAAAGGCACCCGGTTTTCTGGACGAAGAAAGGTTTCTTGTAGACCGATTTGAACAGATTAACAATGACAGCTGTGTTCGTGTTATTGGTGTTGTGAGCGTATGCCCTCAAAACAGTCTCTCTACTCTGTAATAATATAAAAGAATAAATTCTTTAATTGTTGTAGAAAGCCTAAAAAGCGACACATCTTACACCAAAACTACTACTAATATGTATTCTATAACGTCTACAACTTCGTATTTCTGCTCAGACTTAGAGATCGAAATTCAGTTTGGTAAGCGTATATGCGATGCTTTATTTATTCACTGTATTCCTCAATACACCTGCCATTTGACGATTTATGCAATCCAAATCGTTTTCCAAACAATTTTTTTCATCCGATTCAAAGTGTTACACCCCTTGTTTTACTGTGATACTTTACCTTTCAAGACAGGCGCGGGCTTTCCGATTAACTTCCGCTACTAACCTACATCAAGCGCCATCACATGGTGCCCGAGTTGCAGACCTTCGTCCAGAAGCCGTTCCTGTAAACTCCTCACCTATCTCACCTATCACTTCAGATTCCCTTACTGACAACTAATCGCCTACACTTTGTTATCCACTTTTATTATCATACAGTTACAAAACTATGTATTTAATACATCCGCCTCTTCTATCTGTATTTGCCTGACGCATGCCGAGCCAGAGACGCCAGTCATATAACACTCGTTCAGAGGACTCCTTTTTGTATAGCCTAAGCTCTCAAGACCAGAAGGGTGCTTCATTGGTGTCAGAAGTTAAAACCCCACCCGCAATGGACCTCCCTCTACCGGCCCAATACAAGGAAAACGAATCCATAGAGAAATGGTTAAACTTTGTCTAGTTATCTCTGTTAGATATCCCAAAAAACCAACAGGAATAAAATGGTTGTACACCCCCTCGGCCCTGAAGCGTACGATTCGGCTGGTTCCGGAGGCTGTAGTCACATAGACGACATTAATATTCTTCGTGACAAACTGATGAAGATATTCAGAGATCCAAATATTCCGCGGTTAACCCCCGCCGTTTTTTTATAAAACAATCCGACAAGGCGACCAGAACTCAGGAGTTGCCAACGATCGCCAGCACCTCGATCCTCCGGAAGTTGTAGACAACCTCGTTTTAGAATACTTCTGCGACGGTATCCGACCAGTGTTCCTGGTCGTCGAACTCTCCCGACATAGCACCCCCAAAACCCCGGACAAAGCTCTCGAAAAGGTGACACGAAATACAAAGGCTCCACCCTATCAGCACCTCCAAATTTTATTCTTATTCAAAACAGATATCGTCAACCTATTGCCATTTCTGCCACAAGTTCTGGAAGGACGCCAGACGTTGCGGCCACAATCGACAGGGTAAGCATTCCATTTTCTTTATCAGCGAAAATACGAAAACCGTCAGCGAAACCAGAGGTGCCCCAAAACGACACTATTTGCAGTCAGGTAAACTCCGAGATGGCTTTCCCCGACACAATCGTCTCGAAGTCCACCGACGTATCACCGGCAGATAGAACCACGCTCAGACACCTGCTCCAAGGCTTCCACAAAATTTTCACAGTTAGGAAGGACGTCAATTATCCGCCACAAGATAGAGACAGACGATGTTGAGCCGATCTGACAACCACCCCGACGGATTAACCCTCCACCACATGACGAGCTCAACAAAATGATAGACTCTATGCTCAAAGACGAGGTTATACGACCATGGACATCCCCTTGGACTTCTCCCATCACCATTGTCCCGACAAAGGATTGCAAGATCCGCCTCAACGCAGTAACTAAATAAATCGCGGATTTACGACACGCTTTACGCGCCAGGGCATGCACGATTAATCTCAACTATCGATCTTTAATCAGGTCGAAGTCTCCCCGAAGGATCGCGAGACGACGGCTTTCATTCTTCCAAGTCGGCTATATGAGTTCGATACCAATCCTTTCGGTTTGTGCAATGCTGCCGCCACCTTTAAACGTCTAATGCAAATAGTGCGACACGGTGTATATCACAAACAATGCCTGATCTACCTGGATGACGTCATCGTCTTTGGTCAAATGGTAATGGACCACAACCGCAACCTCGACACCATCCTCACGCGGTTCCAGGAGGCAGGTCTTACACTAAACCCCCAAAAGTTCTGTTTTCTCCAGAAATCGGTAGAATTTATCGGTCGTATTATCTCGGAAAATGGCCTGGACATTACGAGCGAACGCATCGACGACGTAAAGAACTGGTCACGACCGCAAAACCAAAGTGATGTACGAAGCTTTCTCGGTCTCACCAATTTCAATAGGAAGTTCATAAAAGGATACGCCAAGATGGCACCCGTCTTCACAAGTATTTCAATGCGCCCCCGAACATGACGACGCCTTCGCCAAGCTATAGGCGGCATTTCGCGAAGCTCCGATCTTAACCTTGCCCAACTTTGACGCAGACGGCCCACCCTTTGTCCTAGACACCGATGCAAGCGACACCGCCATCAGAGCGGAACTATCACAGGTTGACTCCAAGGTGCCTCAGCGAGTCATTGCATTCGCCAGTGAGAAACTAGGGCGGTAAAGGAGGCAGAAAAGTGCCTACTCACGCCGTCAACTTGTCGCCGATATGTCTATGTTCACAAGACACTATTTACTCTTCCGTATTTTTGTCATCAGTGGCAGTTCGTATCGTACAGAAATTGGAGATTTATATGATCTATTTCCTTATCGAAATCGGTTTCCGCGAAATTTTGAAGTCGTTTGTGTCAACGACATCTCTTGTTCAATTTACAGATGAGGTGCTTCTCAAGTTCTTCCAACCACAAGGAAACGTTTGCGATGGTACTATACTCAACAGGTCTCGCGGAACCATAAGTCGGCTTATGAATGGGTGCTATAGCGACATCTCTCCGTTCCACCGTGGAGCTTTTAGGAAAGCCAACATATTGGAGAATTCGTTGGTGGGTAGAAAAACGCTAGGATTCAGAGATCCAGCGTGAGGCATCGCGGAATTATCAGCGGGTTTTAAGAAAAGAAGCGGTCATTCAGAGCAGATATGAGCCACGGGTCCCAGTCAATCTCTCTTTATGGTTCCAAAGGTCACAGGGTTTGTTGGCATGCTTAGCCATTCAAACGGTTGTAACGATAAGGTCCCGTCTTGTATCTTCTCACGGCGCGATATAATACAGTATCGTTGAATGCTTTTTAACCAGAGCCGAACCGCTTGAAAAAACAGGACGATTGCGCATATTGAATTTGACAATAGTCGACTAAAAGGATAATAAACCCATCTCATAATGCGAACGTTGAGGGATCGGCTTAATTTTCGAGGGCCCTAGCTTCCTGTGAATGTTCACCATATGTTATCAATTCTTCAAAAATTGCCGAATTAGGCGTACACTTTAGATACGATCGTGCAGTTGATTTCATGCTTACCAAAGTCAAGAAATAGTCTTCGTTTCCGATTTGTCACCAATTTCAGAAGGATCCAAGGCGATAGACACTTTTATTCAGCGAGGTTAGAATCTCCCTCTCAAGGTTTTTAATGTTCAATAACAACATGATTTCAGTGCGGCGGACTGTTCAATGCTAAAAGAATTATCCGCTATAATTCATACAAGTGACCGTTGCATAAGACAATTATAAATAATCTAATAAGCCGTTTTCAACTTCCGTAAAAGAAAGAGTTGCTATCTCCGATTCTTTCAAATATCAGAAGTTAAAAATTCGGTTCACTTATCATGCCAAACAAAGGATTGAGAATTCCAAACAGTTTCGAGAGGCAATCGAAGTGGTATGCTGAACGAATTAAAATGCGTCTCTATTGCAGTTTTGTCGACAGCATATGTTGGCAAACCGTAGATTGCGTTAATCCATAAGTTCGTTAAACCCCCAAATCTTCATTGAAGGCGTTTTCAAGTAGTCATCATACAGATGCTTTTGTTATATTAATGCAGAAGGATCTGTTTCTTAATTCGCCCGAGCAATCTCAAAGCAAATAAAACAAAACACTCAATGTATATAATTTGCAGAAATAATATCTGGTGCTGTGTGTGGTTCCGAGACTCGAGCTAAAGCGCCAGAAAGTTGCTTGAATCAGTTTAAATATCTATACCCAATATTTCTCTGTATTCATGCTGTATACTTGCATTTATGTTGGTCTACCAAAAATATTTGGCATGGATAACCAGGTTTTCTCGCTTTTTTAAACAATTGACGCGAAAGAAGCAACGGCTATGTCGCCCGTTCAGGTATCGTTGAAATAAACCAATTTCGATTATGTTCAAAACTGAGGTAACTCGGGTCAAAAAGAATTTTAAATCACCGAAACCCGGTTACCTTTACAAGCATGAAAGGAGATTGACTGCGACCCGTCGCTAATATCGTCTATGTTGTTACCTGGACTTTGATGCTCTGAATGACCACTTTTTCTTCAATCCAGCTGTTGATCCCGCGACGCCTGACGCTGGATCTCTGAATACTAGCGTTATTCTACCCGCCAACGAATTCTCCAATATGCCGGCCTGCCTAAAATTGTCAAAGCTATTGAGACCATGACTAAGAAGTGGGCAAAACGGCGCAGAAATTAAATCACCACAAAGTAAATGTGTGCAATGTGCATCATTTATAATCGCAACCTTCTCGATAATTTTGGTTTGCTCTTAATGCTAGGGCTGAATTTATTGGTACTTGGGACCTTAGCATATAATTATTTTATTCAGTTAATCTTGTCCTAGACCAGGTCTTGTTACTACTGTTTACCTGACAATTCTTTAAATCCTGTCTGGGTTACTTCCAAGGTATTCGGGAGCACAAGCCATTCTTTGGGCCACGCAATAAGCTTGCCCCAAAATGACCTCAAAGGTGTTCACAAGCACCAGCCATTCTTGAGTCATTGAACATCTCGTTCACTTATATGCAGACTCAAATAGGGGAATTACATTTATATTCACGCAACCAGTGCACGACTGATTATCTGCGATCAAAGACCCTTACTATTCTTGATTCGACACTGATTGGACAGGCAGTTCAACAACAAGTACACTTACACACAATCCTGAACCGAATAAAGCACTATTCGCATTTATAAGCGCACTCAAACAAGAATCAGTCTTGCAGAAGATAGATGCCTGCATTTAATCGTCGGATAAACTCATTTTCAAACCAATACTTCAAGACAATTGACTTGAAGTATGATTGTACGTGAATTTTTTAGCCTGTCTAAAGCTGCCTAAACCTGTTCCGAAATACCAAACCAGCTCGAAATAGAAAACAATTTTCAATCTACTTAGACTGAGTTTGTTTAAATTAGCGATTGCCCAAAAAATGTCTGTAAGCTTTAAAAAAAACATTTCTTTCTTCCTGCCGAATATCCGAAACACCATGTTTTACCGCCCAAAACAAGTGTTTCCCTTCTTGCTACGCATCCATCGGATGACCCTTCTTACACAGTCTCGTCTGTATCAATGTTAATCTTCTCCAACAATGCGAAGGCCATACCGCTAAATTCAGATAGCATCTTTAATTGGTGAGGTGATGCTAGAACTACAAAAAATGTTTTAGTATTTTATAGGTTGTATACAAACCGGCGTTGTCCTCCAATTTCATAAAGAGGTGTTTTTCAATCACAATTAACCAAACAGAGGAGCAGACGATTGGTCTACATATAAGCTGATAGATCCCTTGTGTCGCCTGGTTGCATTACAAACTTGACGTACAAATTGCCGTACACAAAGAGTTAGTTGGGTTTTACAAGGGCTACATCTACAGACAAGCCTATTTGTCGTGTTTTTTTGCGAAGCTTATAAGCTCCCATGCAATTAATAACTGTGGTATGGCTATTTTTAATCACAAGGCAGATAAAGTAACGTAGACAGGTTTATCTACAACCTGCAAACATGCAAGATTAATTTTCAAGGTACCAAATAGTTTTATCCGATCAGATTTATTTTAATATGTTCTACGTAAATAACTAAAGTAGAACAGCTATTGATTGCCAGCTGACAATGGCCGGTGGTTTTAAAGCATTTATGCAATTTAATTAATTGGTGTTATTGATTTGTACGACATGAAACATTAAAAAAGCTGCCTATAACTGCTTTGTTCGAAAACGATTGAGAAAACGATTTGGATTTCATTAATCATCCAATGGCACGTCTGACAACTAGATTGTTCTTCTTACCTTAAAAACCGTACGTTCTCGAGAACCAGTGCAATTTAACAGATGCAACAACCGCTTTCCATTGATTCTAACATAGCTAATGGAATTTCGAGGATTAAAAAAAAGATACTAGACGCACTGCATCTTCCCTGCAAAACGCGTTATTTACCAATTTCGTAATGACATTTTTGACAAAAGCGGTTAACAGTTTTCGAAAAACTATAAAAAACGCAACCCAATTCGAAACAAATAACAGCTAAAGAAAACTCGCTGCATGAGATATTCGCAGATTAGGTAGTCAGATCCACGAGACGTTTTCGACGAGCCTTACGTTGAATCTCTGAATCAAAAGGCTTTTTTACCCGCCCAAAATCGGCGACTTGCGAAAACATGTTTCCATTCCGGTTTGGAAAATCGTGTACGTCCACGTTTCTTCGTTTTCCGGAGCGCGTTTTTCAAGTTCAGCTCCGAATTCGGTAGGTTAATAAATGGACAGGAAGCGAGGAATACACTGTGAAAAACAACCGTTATTGATGAGCACCGTTTATTTGTGTCAGTTTGACGTGCTAGTTGCAGTAAGAAATGTAGTTTTTGAGCCGGCTTGTTGAACATTGGCTAAACTCCAAGCAATAGGTATAAGATGAGAAGGCGTGAGATCTGAAGTTCCAATAAATTTCCTCTACGGCTTACGCTTCAGTCTCCAGGGTATGAGTAAAACATTTCCATGGAGAGTCTCTATTTCGGTTAAAAGCAAACTGTGCTCGTTAACATGAACAAGTAGTGACTTGGATGAGTTCACGTTTAATGATGTTACCTATGGAAAATTTAATAATAATAATAATTATGCGAAGATTCTGGAGAATGAATGTAACACAGAAAACAGCTTTTTCGGCTTAACCGGTGAACATTGTCTCGAATTGACTCCACAAAGCATTTAAAATGCGGAGTAGAGCGTTTATAATAATAATTAACTTCCACTTGCGTTTAAACACCGTCTCGGCAAAGTAACGGGAATATAAATAATGCTCTATCCACTCTAAGATGCCAACCCGTTTATCGCTATCTTATTTTCTCTAAACTTTTATTTTAAGTCATCCCGATTTGCTGAAGCATCTGATTTTTACGAAAAACGTTGGAATGTAATACAATATTTTGATTATTTCGCGAAACTGATATCACTCTCATCAATTGTAAAGCAGGTGATAAGAAAAAGGTGAAAAATAAACATGAAAAAAACAGCTTGCCTTAAGGTTGAAGCGGCGCCTTATTACGCCTAGTCATGTGGACTTGAATTGATAGGTGTTTGCCTTTCGAAAGGTTCTTCTAATCTCTGACGGAAGATAATAAATCACGCCATTGTTGCGTGAATATAAATGAAGTGCCCCAATTTGAGGCTGGATAATGGTCAACGAGATGGTCTCAATAGCTTGGACAATTTTATACGCTCGAAAGGGATCTTATAGACCACATCGTTTTCGTCCGATTATTCTCTGTTTGCATGTCGGAAACATGTTTTCCTAGCCATGTTTGAACTCTACATTGTTGTGCAAGGTTTGGTCATCGTGACTTATCTCAAGTTGACAACGCATTATAAATTTATTCTTTAAGGCATTTACTATTTTCGTGTTGTAAAACTGGCTTTTTGATATTTCAGCTCGAAGTACGGAACGACCAACCCCAGGTAATGCTTCAGTTTATTGTCTTGGACGTGGTCTCCTTTACAGCGGAGATATCTTTGTTTAAAACAACGAATCTATTCTAAATGGTTAACCATAATTGAATTAAGAGTATCATATTTAAACCGTCGCTATTGCAGAATCGATAAATTATTATAATCTCATCATTTGTTTGCATTTTAACACATTTTATTACTGCTGAAGAACAAGGTATTAGGAAATAATGTTTTCCTTACTTAACAATTATTTAAGGAATACAAGAGGAATATTAAAGCACGCTGAATTAAAATAAACATACCTTTGATCAAGTGATTAATATTTGTTTTAATCAATGTGCCATAAAACTACTTAATTGCGTTCGAGTGTATTGTGATCGGATTGTTTTCAAGCGCGCGTAATAAATCCAATTTTATATTCTTATAAACACTCTTTTTTATATTTAGCGACCACTTTGGATCAAAAAAGCATTTCGTCTGGAACAAAACACCTTTTTTTATAGGTGCATAATTTAAATTCTTAGTCTTGTAATATTATATTCCCCATAACTGGCAAGCCTCCAATATATTCTCGAAGACGTAATCTCCACGGCGCCATATTGCGATCTGTTTCAAAGAAAGGCACACAAAAATTGTTCTTAACAGGAAGGAAGCTTATCGGTTGGCTGGTTTGTTTGTTAGTTGGACCTCCTGACTCCAGACGATATGCCGAGCGCTTTTTAGCTACCATTAAATATTCTATTGCCAAAGAGGGAAATCGCGACTTGTAGTAATCCATGTACTCCAAATATGAAATAGCTTGTACGAATAAGTGGTATTCAGAGCTGCTTTTAATCTACGGCCAGGGCAGTTTTTGGAAAGGAAACGGACTCCGAATAAATATGTTTACTTCCTGCCGCTATCAAAATGCCAGCCATTTCTTGTTTGCAAAAGAAATGTGTTTAATTCTTGGTTTGAATCTGCCCTGTTAAATATGGTAAATGGTCAGAAATCCAGGAGCATCACGTCATCCTCTTTTAAACATGATCTTAAAGTTAACATCTGATTTATGGTAAATCCAGAAAATTGATTAAAAATGAGACATCTCATTTTGTCAAAAACAATGAAAGGGTTTCTGTTGGATGATCCAGAGGACCATGATGAACCTAATTCTCCGGATCATAGCAGTCACCAAAGAAAGAGAGGTGAACCGTTCTCATGCACGCTGCGTCTAAGAGCGTCTTAAAAAGAGCAGACGTTGGTGCCTTGGCAAACCACCTTAACAGATATTTATGCAGCTAGCTTGCCAAACGATCGATAAATATTTCGTATATGAAATAGAGAAGAACAGAACAACTAAAATCAGGAATACAAAAGCGATGATTTAAGTTACCAATTCTTCCGTCAATGCCTCACGAAGGATTTAGCGATTTTTACTTACTAAACAGGTCTTGCGGAACCATAATTCGTTTTCATCAACGGTGTTATTGCGACATCTCTCCATTCCAAAAAAAATAATTTCCCTGATGATCAATTTACGAGTTAGCTGTCAATCGGAGACATGGAACAGTTTAGACTTTCAGAACCGCGGGTTTGAGTGCGTCCAGAGCTTCCGCCGTGGAGCTTCACGAGCAAGCAAAAATGGACTGAGAATACGTGGACGGCCTGCCGCTATCTTTCTCCCGGCAATGTTTTGCTTGCAAAAATGTGTTTAATTTCTTGTGAAAATTGATCAATTATTTGAAATTCTCAGCTCTCTCGTGTCAAAAATCAAGGTCCATCACGTGATCCTCTTTTAAACACGAGCTTTTGGTTAATATCTGAAAGTTAATTGAAATTGAGACATCTTATTTTGTCAAAAACAATGAAAACGTTTCTGCAGAATTATCTAGACGCGCATGATAAACCTTTGAAGAGAGGTGAACCGTTCTCATTCACGCTGCGTCTAAGAGCGTCTTAAACAGAGCAGACGTTGGTGCCTTGGCAAACCAGCTAAACACACATTTATGCAGCTAGCTTGCCAAACGATCGATACATATTTCGTAGATGAAATAGAGAAGAACAGAACGACTTGAATCAGGAATACAAAATCGATCATTTAAGTTACCAATGCTACTAACAATACCAGACGGAGGATTAAGCGATGGTTTAATACTGTACAGTTCTCTCGGAAAATTGGTGCTATAGAGACATCTTTTTATCTCAGAGGAAAAGGCTATTCCCCTGACGAATAATTTACGATTTTGCTAACAATCGGAGGCATGCAACAGTATAGATATTCAAAACGGCGGGTTGGAGTGTGTCTAGATCTTCTTCTCTGGAGCTTTAAGAGCAAGCCTAAACTGACTGAGAATACGTGGGCGGCCGACTTCGAAAACCGTAATCCTAGATACTGACACGATGGCTTTTGTCGAAAATTCTACTAGACAAGTTTTTTTAGGTCTTATCTATGTTATGTATAATTGGTAGACACATAATTAAGCGGTTAGACTTTTATCGGGGACGAGGCTTGCATACACCGGTTAATATGACACCAATATGTGGTCAAAAAGATTGCATTTGTGCGTTGCAAGATTTACTGTTGTATAAAAACCCAATATCGCCGTGTTTAACAATTCTGGAATGGTTGAATCTTTTGGGCCTTTTCTAAGATATAGTCGAAAGACAACATTTGGCGCGAAATTTCCAAAATATTGTCCCAATTATGCTGACATTTTATTGTAGTATAGTTATTGAGAGTGACTTACACGACTGACATTCGTATGCGTGGTAAGCGTATCTAGTACCAAATAAATGTATTTAACTGTAAACAACGTTTAGCCAATTTCACAAATACAGAAGAGTTGACGATTTTGTATATATTTTCAACGAGATAATTTTGTGAATAAGCTTGATTTAAATAACCGTTTGGATTACGGGAGCCAACGTTGATCACTGCGGAAGGATAAAGTCATTATCCGGGTTTCGGGTCCCAGGTTAACTTCAAGAAGTGGGTTTATTTAACCCAGATAAAAAAATAACCGCAGTACATTTTAACCGACCGGTCGACCATTATAGAAATAAAAGGTACTTGGTCGAAGAAAGGTTTCTGGCAGACAGACAACTCTTGGCGATTTGAACAGAGTAGCAATGAACAGCTGTGTTCGTATTATGGGTGTTGTAAGCGTGAGCCCCTAAAACAGGCTGACTACTCTGTAATTTGTGTTCCACAGCAATAATATACAAGGTATACAGGTTACACAAAGCCTTAAAAGCAACAAATCTTACACCATTGATACTACTAATCCGTCTTCTATTAGAACTGTGATTAATACAACCAAAACGTCTTTATCGTTATCATCTGTATAATTACTAAAACCATTGTGAAGATGAGATCCGTCATAACATATATTTGGAAATACAAATTGCAAAACGGTGTTGGCTACATGAAGTGCGTAAACCTAGAACCATCGCGCTTTGAACCCGCCTTGATATCTATAAATAAATAAAAAGATTGATAATTTTGATATTAATACGGTTGATGAAGTGTTCGTAGTCAAAAGCAGTCGATTTATCATAAAATTCTCCAACCCGTTAATGTTCAACTAACACATTAGATGAAAGCATCCATAACTACTACAACTTCGGTAACACTTGAGGAAATACCTATCGAGTCGATTAATTGAAAAATGTAGTAATTTAAATCTATCGCCAGGGCTTGATTCGAAAAGCCAAACCCACTTCGCCTAAATACGTAGACGACTTGCCGCTATCTCAATTAAAGCCATATCCTGTTTGGCCAAATGTGTTTACATCGTGTGTTGACTATGCCCCGTTGAATATTGTTAATCGGAAATTTAATGGAAAGTTTAATTTGAGAATTTTTTTGAAATTCTAAGAAGGGTTCAAGTCAAAAATCATGCTCTATCGCTCGATCCTCTTTTAAACATAAGCTTATCGAATAAATCTTTTTTTAGCAAATCACGAAAATTGATCGAAATTGAGACATTGAGAATTGCTGGATGATCTTGACGCACATGATGAACCTTATTCTCCAGATGCAGAAGCAGTCACCCATGGAAGAGAGGTTCTCATGCACGCTGCGTCCAAGAGCGTCTTAAAAAGAGTCCACGTAGTTCCGAACAAAACGAGTTTGCTTGATAGAATCGAGCGTATTTACCAAAACCCACATCACTTTTTCAATTGCAAGTCAGTTGATAAGCCACGAAATCTTTAAAGAAATAAATGACAAAAAACCCTTTCTTCACAGAAAAGTTTCGCTTTAATACAAACGTTCGTGCTGGTAGGATGCAGACACATCGTTCTGCATTTTACTGACCACACAGAAGTTGCCACGCCATGGCTTGTTGAGTATAAAAGTAGGGCCCCTAGTGAGCCTGATTTTCAGTCAACGAGATGTTCAACGTCGTGCTTATGCTCCTGTTAGCAGGTTCATTGTCGTGCCGCTGTCTAACACGTATGTACAACATCACTCTTCAATTAACTACAATTTTGTACAAATTCAACAACATGCTTTAC
The DNA here is from genome assembly GCA_028672205.1 of Proteocephalus fallax. Taxonomy (NCBI): domain Eukaryota; kingdom Metazoa; phylum Platyhelminthes; class Cestoda; order Proteocephalidea; family Proteocephalidae; genus Proteocephalus; species Proteocephalus fallax. The sequence goes on along the minus strand of JAPUBX010004006.1, from coordinate 404,005 downwards.
ATATTTCTTAAGCTCTTTAAATAATGAAAAGAATATTCTATTTATGCTTTAAATATTTATTGGCGCCCTTTTTCGTTTTGGATTCATGATGGCTGATGCTTAGAGGACCCCTACATTTATGTCTCTAACAGTTAGGAGGAATACATTATATATAAATGAACTATCGAACATTTGATAAATTTGTTTTTACCATATATCTGTATAAGGATGGATTATTAATCTTTTAGAAATGCATGAAGACGACTAGTTCATTAACAATATTAAAAATTACATAAAATTGTGTACTGCTTTTATTCTGCCATAGTTTAATATTATAATATATTTTTTTATTTTAGATGTATCCGACGATAATTATGAGGGTTTGTCTATGTAACATGCAGGGACATCAAACCATCATTCAGTATCCATGCACATGTAACATTATTAAAGTTGATATCTCAGACGACTAATTCGAGTGGAAAATATTTGATTTTCGTGCTTAAAGTCAATGGGTTATATTTTCTCAAAATCTCAACAAAGGATTGTCCTTAGTAAATCTTTAGGCTTTCGCATTTTGAGCGCGAGCTTCTGTGGTTCTAATAATATTTCTGTTAGTGTGGATAAATCTTGTCTTTGCACATTGATCTGAACACAAGGCAGTATTTTAAAGTTCATCGGAAATGAATCCGATATTCTGGCACATTAAAACTTATTGAATCCACTTTCCCGGCTATTTAGCTCAAGTCCTGGAACAATCAACAACAACAGGTATTATTTAATTTGGAAGCTTCAAATATTCTGACACATTAAAACCGATTCAACCAATGTTTTGGCGATTTATAAATATTTCAATCAGTACTCGATACAATCTATTTTGTTGAAAGCCAATATTCAACCTTGTTTAGGTCTGCATGATTTTACGACGTAAATGTATCGAATTTATTTTTTCGCAGATTCATATCAACTGCGCAACGCGTCTCCATTTCATGTCGGCCGAACAAACTATCCGTTAAATGTTATACGTATGAGATAACCAACACAGGATTTTCAATTTTTTTGCTATTTATTTATCCGGAATATATGGTGCATCGTTCACGTGTTCTCTTCATCCTAAAATTAATCAATATTGAAATAATTTGGTCACAATTTATCGCTTAATTCAGGTAAAAATCAGAAAAATGAAAGTAAAAACGTGTTAATTAATTCATCGACCACAATAGTCTTCGGAAAGTTGGGAACGAATTCTAGAGCCTGAGCTAAACTTCAAGCAGGCGCACCTAACGGCTTCTGATGCACCATCATAAAAAGAGACGTAGATGTCCTCGCTAGCCGCTGTGAAGACAGGGGATTTAGGCGCGGGTAAAACAGCGCTAGGATTTAGAGATTCAACGAAGGACTCCGCGAAAAGGTCTGGAGGATCTGACAAACTCATTTACGAATATCACTCGACAGCGTGGTTTCCTCAGTTGTTATGTTTTTCGAAATGGGTTGCCGTTTGTACAGTTTTACGAAAACCATGAAGTAGTTGTAGAAGAGATTCTAACCTCGCAGAAGAAAAGTGTATATCGCCTTGGATCCTTTTAAAATTGGTTACACGTCGGTACCGATGACTGTTTCATGGGGATTTTAACGAGAAATCAAACGCACGATTTCCTACACGATTTCCTGCACGATGTCTTTCTCGATTGCATGTTCAGTTAGGGGCTCATTAAGTAATGATTGATGATTACCTTTCTAGACCTGTGAATAAGGGCGAATTTAAATCAAAGCATGCACATTCACAGATAGCTAAGGCCCGTTTCTACTAAGTCGATCCCTCGTCTATTGCATGATATAAATCCTAAGTTGAGGTGATATTCCAGGAATAATTTAAAATTATTTGACTGCAGTATTATCCTCCTTTGAATTTGAACTTTCACAAAACGTTGAACGTCTCATTGTGAAAATCTCATTTGAATACATTCTCATATGTGGGCTTTAATTATAAGTTACTCTTTATCGAACTTGAGAAACGAAGTTCTGTTCGAGTATCCGATAAGCGAAAATCTTCTGATTATAACAGTCATCAAAGGAAGATAGGTGAACTGTTTGCAAGCATCACCCCTATAACAGTTTCTTCAAGAGACCATGTTGGGGCTGTCTTGAGAAACAGGCGACTTACAGCACGGTCGGTGTTCATTTGGGACACTATTTAAAGACATCCAAAACAACTATTACTACTTGTAGTTCGACTAATACTACAAGACCTACAAAGTATCAAGTCCAAATTAAGTCCATTCAATACTTGATACTTCCATGTATTTGTTTTTGGCGTTTATCTTCAATTTGACACGAGAACTCACTGAATTTTTCTAATTGATTTTTCAGCAATAAAACCTCGTTTGTGCCGCCCACACAAAACTCATTCATCGTTTCTTTTGCTGAAGTATCCAGACGCATACGATGAGTCCAATTTGCACGGATCAATAAGTCAGCTTCGCAATAGGGACATCTCTCCATTCTAAAAAAAGATCATTCTGTTAGCGAATAATTTACGAGGTTGTTCACAATCGATAATATCTTATGGGTAATCCTTGCCATATATATTTTTGGTTAACCAACGACATTGCAGTAATCGCACAAGGCTACAGCATGAATACAGAGACAAATTTGGCACACATATATAGTCAAGAAGATTCCCCAAGTGCGTAGGAAAATTTTCTATCACACTGAGACAAAGTGTAAGAAGTGTGCCTATAAGCGCTGAATCCAATTTAACAAGGGCAATGTCACCGTTTTAATTGTAAAACATTACCCAGTGATCTGTAAACGAGGCAGCATTCCAAAGTTCTTTTGGAATACCTCCGATATTCCGGCACATTTAAACTGATTCAAGCAACTTTGCGGCGCTTTAGCTCGAGTCCCAAAAAAACCAGGTACTATTTCAGCAAATTATATACATTGAGTGTGTTGTATATTGACGAGAAAATAATATTGAAAAATACGGATGCATTCACGAAGGCTTTTATTTGCTTTGCGATTGCTCGGGCGAATAAAGAAAGAGATAAGACAGCATTTATTTAACAAGGGAATCTTTATAATGACGCCTGAAATGAAGATTTGGGGGTTGACGCTAAATAATGAATTAAAGCAATCTACGGTTTGTCATCATCTGATGTAGGGAAAAACGCAATGGAGACGCATTTTGATTCGTTCAGCAGACGGCCATTCTCTGAAGTTAATTTGGAATCCTCAATTCTTTGTTTGGCATGATTAGTGAACCAAGGATCAAACTTCTTATATTAACAGTTGCATCCACCTGATATAGAAGAAAATGGAATGCAACATTTATTTTATTTCGCGAAATTGATGTAAAATATACTTTGCTCCGATTGTTTTCTAGTGCTCGTCGTGTTGTATTCTTAATAATTCTCTCTTTGAATTTTAGCGACCACTTCGGCTGCAAAACACGTTTTGTTTGGGTGAGAAAACCAAATGTAAACGCGCGTAGTTAAAATGAGTCTACGTGGACTTAAGGTTTCTATTCACCAAAGCGCTATTTTTACATGATGTTGTGCTTTACGTGGGTTGCATATGCTATCCTTTCATGCGACGATCATGTAGCGCAAATGAAATAGTTTGACTGGTACAGTTTAACCATAAACGGATACCATATGTATTATTTTCATTAATTATTCTGACATTATTGGATCTCGCGATCTTAATTACTATTTTTGATTATTAATTCTAGTATGATGAAAGGATCTGTTTTATGAACTTTATATTGAGGATATAACATAACATCAATTTGGAAAGCCAGAGTTGTTCAATGTATTCGCCCATACGATTTTGTTTGGCTATGTAACCGAGGTATTTGCTGTTTCGAATCATCAGGTTTGGATACTCTGCGTGAAGCTTCGCAAGCGCCGCCCACAGCTCGCGATCTTTCTCTGCCGCAGACGTTTGTCCGTCTTCTTCCGTATTGTCGCGCGAAGAAGATCCCGGTCGATGATCTGATGTCGACGTTCTCGTAGATACGACCCTTCTCTGCAGGATCCTTTGCGTTGTCTGCTTGATTAGCTTCACCATTTTTTCTCGATACAAAGAAATAAACAGAGTAGCAAAGCTCACGAAAGCGTGATCGACGATCCCAAAAGTCCGCGCTTCAGCATGGCTGCGGTTCCATTTAAAACAAAACTATTAATCTAGACAAGAATTACAAAAGCTATTGGAAAGTATGTTAAAGCTTACCAAAAACGTTAGATATAATTTAATAAGATAGTTTCCTTCTACACGTTATTGCATACATTGTGTCACATTTTATGACTGCCGAAGAACTTGATATTAGAAAATAATGTTTTCCTTACTTAAACAATTATTTTAGGAATATAACAGGAATATTGGAGCACATAGCATTAAAATAAACTTTTATAATGTGATTATTATTTAAGGTTTTTTAATCAATGTGTGATAAAACTACTTTATTACGTTGAAATGAATTGTGATCGGATTGTTTTCTAGCGCGCGGCGTGAAACACAAGACGCTGTGTTTTCTCTCTTTCATTTTAATAATTCGACGCCCATGTCTTCGTGCTCTGATAACGACCTAACCATTTGCGCTGCCGGCATCTCAACAGCTCAGACAGGCCATCCCCGAAGTAGTCAAGCGGCCCACACTGAGCGCATGGAAATGCGTCTGTATTTCATTTTACTTGAGAGCAGAATCTGACACACCGTCAATTACCGTAATCCCTTATTTAGCCCCCACTTTCTGGGTGTAATTCTGAACCTTTATTTTAGTGATTTTTTAGTGATCATGTGAGTAAATATCCTTTCAGGCGACATTGAGTAAGGTGAGGCAGTATCAAGGGCTAGTTAATTTCGCGTATAGCACACCTTCTCCCATAAGTGTACCTGGTTTTAAAGTATTTATTCACCAGTGGCCTGTTTTGACATTTACTTGTTTTTTGTGGCTATTATTTCTTATTCTTTTAAAGCGACGATCATTCGGGTCATTTAAACAGTTTGAATAGAACAGGTTAACCATAAACCTATGTCATTTGAATTAGTTTACTTCTTCATCCTGAATTTTTTGGTTCTCGTGACCTTAATTAAACGATTACGATTTTTGATTACTAATTCAAGTATGAAGACAGCATCTGTTTGGTAAACTTTATATTGAGGATATCAAATTTCATCAATGTAAGGAAAGCCAGTGCTGTTCACTCTATTCGCCCATAGGCTGTATTTTTGGTATGTAACCGAGCCCTTTGTTCTTCCGAAACGATCACTAGAAAATGTAATAGAGGGTTAATAGGAAAATACTTAATGTTACGGGTGATGTATTGGACACTCTTAACCATCTGAATTGGAGCTTAAGGTCTTTGGCATAACATATTATTATTAAATTTAATTATTTGTCACAACTATGCGAATAATTGTCTGGATATGCATTCGATTAACCATTGAAGTCTCCTCTCTAATATAGTTCAATAAGCCAAATCTGGAGACAATACCTAATATGTCTTGCGTTTGTTCTTTGGAACCACCTGAAATGGCATTAATGTGGATAAAACCAATTTTCCAGCACCATAATTATAACAGATTTTCTTTGAAAAATCACTAGAATGTGGTCATGTTAATCAGATAATTGTGATAAAATATTATTAAGAAATTCTCTTAAAATCATTGCCCGGATGATGCAAAAAACTAATTGCGTCGAAATTCAAACGAAGACTCGTGTAACATAGACATACCCTTGGCATAATCTTTTGAGACATCTAAAAAATATATATTATAAGAAAACAAATAGCCGAAACAAAGAAACTGAAATACCTCGTCACCGATTTATAAATTAATCGATAATCAAAACATCAATTGAATCTATTCCTCGTAAGTAATTTAAATATTTATCGAATACTAAATTGCCCACAGAAAACATTTAAAACAATTATTATGTATTGTTTTCAACATAACGTTCTTCTGTTAGGCTGTTAAAAAAACGCCGTTAATAGAAATTTAACAGCAAATTAGTACATACGCGTTCGACAGTAGGACGACAACGAAGCTACTAGCAGGAGTATCCACACGACGTTAAACATCTTGTTGGCTGTAGGCCAGACTTATTGGGGGCACTGCATTTATACTAACCAAGCTATAACGTGGCTTCATTTGTGTGGTCAGAAAAGAGCAGAATTATCCATCTGCAACCTACTGGCAATAACAAATTGATTAAGATACACACAGTCGTGTGCAAAGCAGGGTCATTGAATATTGGTTTCGCTCCATCTACAGCTTATCAGTTGACTTACGATTTATTGAAGTTTCGAGAAAAGCAGAATACCTTGTTTGTCATTAGTTTAATAGAAAGTATCTTCTAATTAAAGTGTTTGCAGAAATGCACGCTGTGAAAGACGTAGGCAAAAACGAACCTACCTCGTGTTAAGCGTGGATATTAATGTTAATATATTCTTCAACACCGCGCGATACATAAAGTGCTCTGTCGTGACTAACATAGACACCGTTTACTCTACTTGATTCGACATGGATTGTTCCGACGGTTCAACCACACCAAAAACAACAAGGAGAATGAAGAAATGTACTTGTCATTACTTCCATGGATGCCTTCCTATTGTCTTTCTTGCTTCGTGGAATATTATGAATGGGTAATTCCACTAAAGGTGAAATTTGTAACTTCAGGGTCAGTATAAGGTAATAAATCCGGTTTTAAAACGTTTAGTTGAAATATCATTTTACGTAAATCCAGAAAATTTGTATGATCCAGAGGCACACAATGAACCTAATTCTCCGGATCATAGCAGTCACCAAAGGAAGAGAGGTGAACCGCTCTCATGCACGACGCGTCTAAGAGCGTCTTAAAAGAGTACACGCCAGTTGACTTGGCAAGCCCGCTAAAATACATTTATGCAGCCAACTTGCGAGACGATCGATACATATTTCGTAGATGAAATAGAGAAGAACAGAACGACTAAAATCAGGAATACAAAATCGATCATTTAAGTTACCAATGCTACTAACAATACCAGACGAAGGATTAAGCGATAGTTTAATACTGTACAGTTCTTTCGGAAAATTGGTGCTATAGAGACATCTTTTTATCTCAGAGGAAAAGGCTATTCCCCTGACGAATAATTTACGATTTTGCTAACAATCGGAGGCATGCAACAGTATAGATATTCAAAACGGCGGGTTGGAGTGTGTCTAGATCTTCTTCTGTGGAGCTTTAAAAGCAAGCCTTAACTGACTGAGAATACGTAGACGGCCGAGTTCGAAAACCGTCAACCTAGATACAGACACGATGGCTTTTGTCAATAATGTGCTAAGAAAATGCAAAATTCTACTAGACAAGTTTTTTTAGGTCTCATGTATGTTATGTATAATTTGTATACACATAATAAAGCGGTTAGACTTTTAAAGGGGACGAGGCTTGCATACACCGGTTAATATGACACCAATATGTGGTCAAAAAGATTGCATTTGTGCGTTATTGAGGTCACAAGGACCAAAACTTTCAGCATTAAAAAAAGGCAGGATAACAAATATTAGATGCGAAAATTGTCTTGTAGTTCCTGTTTAACCTGGTCTGGTGAGACTAAAAATCGGGACAAATAGGGAATGACGGAATTGCGATATGCCGCCGTTCTTGTTGGAATTGAACGGTATGGACGGCGCATTGGTCGAAGAGATTTACATTCCGATAAACTGGAATAAAGGGGATGGGAGGGGTCATTTAAAATTCGGGCAGCGATTAATGAGCAGTTTTTGAAGTGGCGTTCAACGATGATTTCTTTGATAGAGAGAATAGGCAGACCGCTAGAAAACGAGATTATTTTAAAAAGTCGATGAAGGGTTACAAAGTCCGAGCATTTAAGGCCGGGGAAAATTACTGGGGAACAATATTCAATCAGGGGAATTATACAGGCATGGACGAAGGTTTTTATAAGGCTAGAGCTCAAACCAAGTCTCCTGAATCGGCGAACAAGGAAGCAAAGACGGCGGCTTTTACCAAAGACAACATCAACATGATCACTCCACGATAACCGACTGTTAAAAATCACCCCGAGATACTTCGATTTTGGGCTCGAAGCGAAGTTATGTAGTGAAGAAATTTCGGGGGTGTGGGCAGCGGCTGTCAGGGAAAATGTGATATGGATGCATTTTGATGCATTCAGCAAAAGATCATTCTTGGAAGACCACTCAAGTACCTCAGTGACTGCCTGCCCGAGCTGTTGATAATCCCCTTGCGTCTTGCCTGGATGGCATAAAGTCAGGTTATCCGCGTATTTTATTAGTGTCGCGTCGTTAGGGGACCGAAGGCTCGACGTGTAGTAGTTGAACTGGAAAGGAGATAGAACAGGGCCTTGTAGTACACCGCAGTTATTTGGCAAGGAGGATTAGGCTTCATTTCCGACTCTGACATGTTGACGTCGATTGGAAAAATAGTTTTGAAGCCAATTAATCAACCATCCTTCAACGCCATCTTCACATAGTTGAGAGAGGATGCGGGACCGTGAGATATTGTTCGCAGTGTTCGCAGTCAAAAGCAGTCGATTTATCATAAAATTCTCCAAACCTTTAATGTTCAGTTAACAAATTAGATGAAAGCATCCATAACTACTACAACTCCTTCTACTCCGAGAAGTACTTCGGTAACACTTGAGGAAATACCTATCGAGTCAAAATTAAGTCTAGAAAGCATCTTTTAATTGAGACATTTAGAAATTTAAATCTATCGCCAGGGCTGGATTCGAAAGTCAAACCCACTTCGCCTAAATACGTCGACGACTTGCCGCTATATCTTGTTTGCCGAAATGTTTTTAAATCGTGTCTTGACTATGCCCCGTTGAATATTGTTAATCGGAAATTTCATGGAAAGAGAGGTTCTCATGCACGCTGCTATCAAAACGAGTTTGCTTGATGGAATCGAGCGCATTTACCAAAACCCACATCACTTTTTAAATTGCAAGACAGCTGATAAGCCACGAAATCTTTAAAGAAATAAATTACAATAAACCCTTTCTTCACAGAAAAGTTTCGCTTTAATACAAACGTTCGTGCTGGTAGGATGCAGACACATAGTTCTAACAGTCTCTAACAGTTAGGAGGAATACATTATATATAAATGAACTATCGAACATTTGATAAATTGGTTTTTAGCATATATCTGTATAAGGATGGATTATTAATCTTTTAGAATTGCATGAAGACGACTAGTTCATTAACAATATTAAAAATGACATAAAATTGTGTACAGCTTTAATTCAGCCATAGTTTTAATATTATAATATATTTTTTTATTTTAGATATATCCGACGATAATTATGAGGGTTTGTCTATGTAACATGCAGGGACATCAAACCATCATTCAGTATCCATGCACATGTAACATTATTAAAGTTGATATCTCAGACGACTAATTCGAGTGGGAAATGTTTGATGTTCGTGCTTAAAGTCAATGGGTTATAATTTCTCAAAATCTCAACAAAGGATAGTCCTTAGTAAATCTTTACGCTTTCGCATTTTGAGCGCGAGCTTCTGTGGTTCTAATAATATTTCTGTTAGTGTGGATAAATCTTGTCTTTGCACATTGATCTGAACACTAGGCAGTAGTTTAAAGTTCATCGGAAATGAATTCGATTTTCTGGCACATTAAAAATAATTGAATCCACTTTCCCGGCTATTTAGCTCAAGTCCTGGAACAATCAACAACAACAGGTATTATTTACTTTGGAAGCTTCAAATATTCTGACACATTAAAACCGATTCAACCAATGTTTTGGCGATTTATAAATATTTCAATCAGTACCCGATACAATTTATTTTGTTTAAATCCAACATTCAACCTTGTTGAGGTCTGCATGATTTTACGACGTAAATGTATCGAATTTATTTTTTCGCAGATTCATATCAACTGCGCAACGCGTCTCCATTTCATGTCGGCCGAACAAACTATCCGTTAAATGTTATACGTATGAGATAACCAACACAGGATTTTCAATTTTTTTGCTATTTATTTATCCGGAATATATGGTGCATCGTTCACGTGTTCTCTTCATCCTAAAATTAATCAATATTTAAATAATTTGGTTACAATTTATCGCTTAATTCAGGTAAAAATCAGAAAAATGAAAGTAAAAACGTGTTAATTAATTCATCGACCACAATAGTCTTCGGAAAGTTGGGAACGAATTCTAGAGCCTGAGCTAAACTTCAAGCAGGCGCACCTAACGGCTTCTGATGCACCATCATAAAAAGAGACGTAGATGTCCTCGCTAGCCGCTGTGAAGACAGGGGATTTAGGCGCGGGTAAAACAGCGCTAGGATTTAGAGATTCAACGTAAGACTCCGCGGAAAGGTCTGGAGGATCTGACAAACTCATTTACGAATATCACTCGATAGCGTGGTTTCCTCAGTTGTTATGTTTTTCGAAATGGGTTGCCGTTTGTACAGTTTTACGAAAACCATGAATTAGTTGTAGAAGAAATTCTAAGAAAAGTGTACATCGACTTGGATCCTTTTAAATTGGTTACACGTCGGTACCGATGACTGTTTCATGGGGATTTTAACGAGAAATCAAACGCACGATTTCCTACACGATTTCCTGCACGATGTCTTTCTCGATTGCATGTTCAGTTAGGGGCTCATTAAGTAATCATTGAAGATTATTTTTCTAGACCTGTGAATAAGGGCGAATTTAAATCAAAGCATGCACATTCACAGATAGCTAAAGCCCGTTTCGACTAAGTCGATCCCTCGTCTATTTCATGATATAAATCCTAAGTTGAGGTGATATTCCAGGAATAATTTTAAATTCTTTGACTACAGTATTATCCTCTTTTGAATATGAAGTTTCACAAAACGTTGAACGTCTTATTGTGAAAATCGCATTTGAATACGTTCTCATATGTGGGCTTGAATTATAAGTTACACTTTAGCGAACTTGAGAACGAAGTTCTGTTCGAGTATCCGATAAGCAAATATCTTCTGATTATAACAGTCATCAAGAGAACATATGTGAACTGTTTGCAAGCATCACCCCTATAACAGTTTCTTCAAGAGACCATGTTGGGGCTGTCTTGAGAAACAGGCGACTTACAGCAAGGTCGGTGTTCATTTAGGACACTATTTAAAGACATCCAAAACAACTATTACTACTTGTAGTTCGACTGATACTACAAGACCTACAAAGTATCAAGTCCAAATTAAGTCCATTCAATACTTGATACTTCTATGTATTCCTTTTTGGCGTTTATCTTCAATTTGACCTCACTTAATTTTTCCAATTGATTTTTCAGCAATAAAACCTCGTTTGTGCCACCCACACAAAACTCATTCATCGTTTATTTTGCTGAAGTATCCAGACGCATACGATGAGTCCAATTGCAGGGATCAGTGCAGTCACCCGGAGAACAGAAGTTGCCAATTAAATTTCAGTGAAACACCGACCCATCATGTTGTCCACAGTTGTTTTATTCGAAAATACTTGTTTTAATTAGTGCTACTTCAATCGTTAAAGTACGACTATCATTCATTGTAGATCCTGGATGGCATTAACAATTATTAAACAGTTTTATTGGTGACGGATCCAGACGAACAAGATGAACTGAATTACAGGGATCAGTGCAATCACCTGGAGAACAGAGGGTAACTACTCCATTTCAATTCGACTAAAGGAGCGTCTTTATTAAGTTAAACTTTGCCAATTAAATTTCACTGAAACACTGACCCATCTGAAAATATGTTTTAATTAGCTCTACTACGAATTGATACGCATCCCCTTCTGCTGCATCCTCCTTATATGGAAGAAAATCGAATACAACATTTATTTTATTTCGAACAATTGATAATGAATACATCTACCAACAACAACACCTTTATGTCTTAGAGAATTACATACGCCAAGGAATCTTGAGTGTGTATTCATTGCAAAGGAAATCATTTATGTTTGAACTTGAAAAAAACAGTGACGCAAAGCGCATGCAAAATTTTAATTTAGAAGTTTTCAAGCTATGCACGATAAAAAGACTTAAATGCATAAGAATATACTTTGCTCGGGTTGTTTTCTTGTGCTCGTCGTATTGTATTCTAAATAATTCTCTCTTTGAATTTGTAGCGACCACTTCGGCTACAAAACACGTTTCGTTTGGGTGAGAAAAACAAATGTAATAATAATAATAATAATAATAATAATAATAATAATAATTGTAGACGTTTTATTGAACCTAATTCTCCGGATCATAGCAGTCGCCAAAGGAAGAGAGGTGAACCGTTCTCATGCACGCCGCGTCTAAGAGCGTCTTAAAAAGAGTACACCCAGTTGACTTGGCAAGCCCGCTTAAATACATTTATGCAGCCAACTTGCGAGACGATCGATATTCAATTAATAATATTAATAATTGTAGTGATTTTATTGACGTTACGAGGATCAGAGGTCGCCGGGTTTCGATGTTTAGAAAGCTCATCTACAAATATCTGACTGAGGCGCTTTACCTTAGCTGTTATCATAATTGAAATTAGTTACATTTATCGATACTTCCTGACGACAGAGCTGTTTCTTCTTATGCCCAAATTGTTAAAGAAATGGAGATGATACGACACAGAGGGTGGGGGGTAGTTCCGCAAGTGGCAGTTCGTATCTTACAGAAATTGGAGATTTATATGATCTATTTCCTTATCGAAATCGGTATTCGCGAAATTTTGAAGTCCTTTGTGTCAACGACATCTCTTGTTCAATTAAAAGGGAAGGTGCCTCTCAAGTTCTTCCAACCACAAGGAAAAGTTTGCGATGGTACTATACTTAACAGGTCTCGCGGAACAATAAATCGGTTTATGAATGGGTGCTATAGCGACATCTCTCCATTCCACCGTCGACCTTTTAGAAAAGCAAACATATTGGAGAATTCTTTGGTGTGTAGAATAACGCTAGGATTCCGAGATCCAGCGTGAGGCATCGCGGAATTATCAGCGGGTATCAAGAAAAGAAGCGATCATTCAGAGCAGATATGAGCCACAGGTCCCAGTCAATCTCTCTTTATGGTTCCAAAGGTCACCGGGTTTCGGCGATATTATGAGCTCATTGACAAAATTCTTAGTGAGCCCAGTTTCCTCAGTTGGGAGCATATTATCGAAATTGGTTTCTTTCCGCGATACCTGAACTGGCCACGTAGCCGTTGCTTCTTTCGCGTCATTTGTTTTAAAAATCTGAAAACGACAAACTGAATGGCATAGGTTATCCTTGCCATATATTTTTCGTAGACCAACGAGATCGGACATGAATACGAAGATAAATCGGGCCAACAAACAACAGATAGTCAGGTTTAGCTAAAATGGGGACTTTACACCGACCGCTTTTTGACAGCCACGTGAAATTGCTGTATCAGTTATGTTTCATTCTGTGCCCATCATATGTTCTGCAAAACGAATAGCAAAAACCAAGCGTTCCCCTAACTTCTGCAATTTTATATATTGACCAATCTTTCCAACAAATTATAATCAAACGCAGAGAATCAATAGAAAAGGCAATACCTCGTCGCCAATCAATAAATAAATTGATAATCAAATATTTATCAAATGCTTAATTGCCCGAACGCCATCATAGATCATCTATCAACAACAAGAAAGTCAAAGAAACTATTTAAAACAATAATTATATATTGTGTTCAATCTAACGTTCTTGTGTTAGGCTTAGTTTTAAAATGAAAAGCTGTTTATGGAAATTGACTATCTCTGCCGTTGATTCGTCAGCGAGTTTCTTTCGTCGGTCAAACGTGAAAAGGAAGTTCGCACCTAAGATCGCATGAGGGACATCAGCCACGATGAATGTGAAGGGGACGATGCGCCCCAGTCCGAGGTCGAGACGAAGCGCACGCTGGCCGTAAGTTTTGATGTTACTTCGATTGGCAGCCTGAAGAAGGACGAAATCTGTGTCAAGGTGTAAACGGTCAGACATAGAAAGTGGAATTACGCTCACGTCAGCGCCGGAGTCCACTATGAAGCGGCGACCGCGTTCGACGTCCTTCACAAACAGAATGCGGCTGGGCGTGTACTTGCCAGGCGGAGTGAAAGCCACACTCACTGCCTGGCCTCTTCGTTTCCCAACCACGAACATGGAGAACGGCAGCGCCTTGCTTTGAACCCGAACAGCTGATGAAACCAGCAGAGCGTGTCGTCTTGTTTGCTTGTGTTAACGGCCATCGGTGGCCTCCGTTGACGCTGCGAGCGGTCCTTGTTCTCCAGCAAGTTACGCACTTGGTGCCTCAAGTCACGCAACTCTTGAGCCTCGTCGTAAGTGAGGGGGGCGTTTAAGGTCACTACAGACGTACCGGAATTGCCAAACCGGGGTGGAACCATATTCTCGCCAGCCGCTGTAAAGATAGAAGATTTGGGGGTTTGTTAGAAAAAGTGGTCATTCAGAGCATTAAATTCCAGGTAACATCGTGGAAGATATGAGAGACGGATCGCAGTTAATCTCTCTTCACGCTTCCAAAGGTCACCGGGTTCGGTGATTTTAAATTCTTAATGAGCCGAGTTACCTCAGTTGTGAACATAATCGAAATTGGTTTCTTTCAACGATACCGGAACGGGCGACATAGCCGTTGCTTCTTTGACGTCATTTGTTTAATTAAAAAAAGCGAGAAAACCTGGTTATCCATGCCAAATATTTCTCGTAGACCAACGACAATGCAGTAATCTGGCAAGGCTACCGCATGAATACAGAGACAAATTTGGCACACATATATAGTCAAGAAGATTTCCTAAGTGCGTAGGAAGATTTCCGATGACACAAAGACAAAGTGTAAGAAGTGTGCCTATAAGCGCTGAATTGAATTTCACTAGGGAAATTTCACCGTTTCAATTGTAAAAAATTACACAGTGATCGGTAAACGAGGCGGCATTTCAAATTTCTTCTGGAATACATCCGATATTCTATTTAAACTGATTCAAGAAACTTTCTGGCGCTTTAGCTCGAGTCCTGGAACCACCATCAACATCAGTTATTATTTCTGCAAATTATATACATTGAGTGTGTTGTCCATTGACGAGGAAATAATATATAAAAAATACGGATGCATTCATAAAGGCTTTTGTTTGCTTTAAGATTGCTCAGGCGAATTAAGAAACAAATCCTACTGCATTAATATAACAAAAGCATCTGTATGATGACTACTTGATATCGCCTGAAATGAAGATTTGGGGGTTGAGGCGAAATTATGGATAAAGGCAATCTACGGTTTGTCAACATATGCTCTCGGATAAAACGCAATGGAGACTCATTTTGATTCGTTCAGCTGACGGTCATTCTCTGAAGTCAACTCGCCAAACACTCTGATGGCCTCTCACAAACTGTTTGCAATTCTCAACCCTTCTTTTGACATGATAAGTAAACCGAGGTTAATACTTTTCATATTCTTAAGAATCGGAGAAAGCAAAGCGCTGTTATGTAGAAGTTGAAAACTGCTTATTAAAGTTGGGATAGAACTTAAGGTATCTAGTTTGTACCAAGGCTTTAATCCAACAAAAACTGCAACATTTGAAATTTTCTTATGCAACGGACCGCTGTACTGAAATCACTGAAAGCCACTTAAAATTGTTTCATCCGTTTTGTTTCATTCAGTGCTCTTCGTATATTCCGCTTTGTATGATGTTAATTTGTTTTGAAAATCCGTTCATTGCAGGTTATTTTGTACCATTGGTAAACCAGAATTAGCCTTGTGGGTACACGTTTGCATACGGCAATGTGAACGTCAATTGGGTTAATGCAACAAGGCGCAACAAGGGTTCAATCTCTTATATATAGACCTATCGTGAGATTTTGAGGTCGCTCGGACACTGCGTATTTGAGCACTATTTGTAACACTCGATTAACCACATTCTTTACTTTTACAAGGTCATGAATTCTCCGATTCGCCACTCGTAATCAGGTCTGGCTGGGACGCTTACCGTCGCATCCTTTTCTGGTACGACATTGGCGTTCGGATGGATTCAGGGTTTAAGGGAGCTTCAAGTCAGCGAAACCGGAAATTAAACTTTCCCTTTTATCAAACGTGGCTTTGACCAAAAACGACCCGGTTGACTGTTCCGTGATACGACTTAACACGATCACAACTAGTCAATGACTCAGCATTCACCACCATGTTATTATGGTGGGTTAAATTAACCTATAACTGGCTTGTTTTTGGACTATCATTTAATGCCGTGAATATATACTTCATAAACATCAGTAGTCCAAATATATCTGAATTTGATAATAATGATTTCCCGCTATTTTAAGGTCACGAGGACAAACGCTGAAAACCTACAACTGAGTAAATGGATAGAGGACGTGGGCATTGTGCAAAAAGACACGGAAGACACGCATTTCCAAACCATTCATCGTTTGATGGATTCCTCCGTCTTCTTTTCTATTAATTTACGAACATTTTCGGGACAAGTTGGAATAATAACGGCAAATTGAACTCTAGACGTTTGACACAAGCGTAATGGTGACCGGTTACAAAACCGCCTGATCTAATTTTTACAGGGAATAAAAGAGAATATCCGGCTTTGCAATTACGACTATTTTGAGTCCGCCCTACCATGGATACTTCGTGGGCTATTCTGCAATTCGGAAGGTTAATAAAAGGACAGAAAGCGAGGAATACACTGTGAAAAACAACCGTTATTGAGGAAAATCTTTCATTTGTCAATTTTACCTGTCTGTTGCAGTCAGAAAAGTAGTGTTTGAGCCGGCTTGTTCAACATTTTTAAAATCCCATCTCCAAGCAATTGGTATAAGATGAGAGGGCGTGAGATCTGAAGTTCCAATACATTTCCTCGACGGCTTTGCGCTTCAGCCTCCAGGGTATGAGTAAAAGAATTCGATGGCGCCTAGAAAGTCTCTATTTGGGTTAAAAGCAAACTGTGCTCGTTAAGATTAACATGTAATGACTTGGATTAGTACACGTTTCATGATGTTACCTATGGAAAATCAGAGTTACTCCTTTATTAATAATAATAATTATGCGAAGATTCCGGAGAATGAATATAACACAGAAAACCAAATAGGAATGTTGCGGGAGCTTTTTGGGCTTAACACGGTGAACATACCATTGAATCGACTCCACACAGTATTTGAAATGCTGAGTCCAGCGTTAATAATAAAATTAAATATAAACTTCCACTGCGTTTATACTCCGTCTCGGCAAAGTAGCGGAAATATAAATAATGCTTAATCCACTTTCGATAAGATGCCGACCCGTTTATCACTATCTTTTCCTCAGCAGTAATTTTTATTTTAAGTCATCCCCATTTGTAGCAGCATCTGATTTTTACGAAAAAAACAAGATAAAACAGCTTGCCTGAAGGTTGAAACGGCGCCTTATTACGCCTAGTCATGTGCACTTGAATTAACGGGTGTTTGTCTTTCGAAAGGTTCTGCTCAACTCTGATAAGATAATAAATCACGCCAGGCTGGATAAAAGTCAACGAGATAGCTTAGACAATTTTCTACGCTAGAAAGGGATCTTATTGACCACATCGTTTTCGTCCGATTATTCTCTGTATGCATGTCGGAAACGTGTTTCCTTAGCAATGTTTGACCTCTACATGGTCGTGCAAGTTGTGGTCATCGTGACTTATCTCAAGTTGACAAAGCATTATAAATTTATTCTCTAAGACACTTAGGGTTCTGGTGTTGTAAAACTAGCTTTTTGATGTTTCAGATCGAAGTACAGAATGACCAACACGTGGTCTGCTTTACGGAGGAAATAACTTTTTAAACAACGAATCCATTCTAAATGTCGAGCAATAATTTTAATTTCGAGTAGCTTATTGAAACCGTCGCTATTGCAGAATTGATAAAATATTATAATCTAAAAATTAGTTTGACATGTTGACACATTTTATGACTGCTGAAGAACTTAGCATTAGGAATATTACGTTTCGAGCACGCAGCATTAAAATAAAGATAAATTTGATAATGTGATTAATATTTAAGGTTTTTTAATCAATCCGTGATAGAACGACTTAATTGCGTTGGAGTGTATTGTTATTGGATTGTCTTCGAGCGCGCATAATAAGTCGAATTTTGTATTCTTATTAACACTGTATTTTTTATTTGTATCGACCACTTTGGGTCTAAATGAGGTTTTCTCTGAGTCAGTTGATGTAATTTCTGATTCCTCAATATATGTCATGCGAGACAAACCTCGGCCTTATTGTTGAAGAAGTTATTTGCACGGAGCCATATTGCCATACGTTTCAAAGAATGGCAAATAAGTGTTGTTCTTACCAGACAGATGGCCGGTCGGTTCGTTGGTTCGTTCACGAGATGCCGAGGGTTAATTGTCTACCAGAAAATGACTTTATTATCGTCAGTAGGTCAACTACTGATTGTGTAAAACATTTAAAATAGATTGAAATGTTTTTTTCAAAGCCCACAGCGGGTTTACGAGTCGCAATAGGAAAACGGTAAATTTTGAGGGAAATCGCTATATTTAGTGATTTATGTACTTCAAATATTAAGTAGCTTGGCAAATTAATGCCATTTAGAGCTGTTTTCAATCAACCGACAGGGCACGTTTGGGAAGGGAAACAGACTTCGCATAAATACGTGGACGACCTGCCGCTACCTAGATGGCAGCCATTTCTTGTTCCAATATGTGTTTACATCCAGGTTTGAAAATGCCCCGTTAAATATTGTAAATAGGTTATTTCATGTAAGGTGACATTTGATAAAAAATTTTAAAATTCTCGGAGATCAGCAGGTCAGAAGTACAGTTTCATCAAGTGATCAAACCTGAGCTTATAGAGAAAATTTGATTTTTACCATAGACAGAAGGTTGATCGAAATTGAGACATCTTATTTTGTCCAAAACAAATTTCTCTGCTTGATGATCCAGACGCACATGATGAACCCTATTCTCCGGATCATATCAGTCACAAAAGGTAGAGAGGTGAACCGTTTTCATGCACGCCGCCGCTCATAGCGTCTTAATAAGAGTAGACGTTGTTGCCTTGGCAAACAAGCTGAACACACATTTAAGCAGCTAACCTCCAAACGATCGATAAATATGCTGTATATGAAATGGAGGAGAACAGAACGACTAAATTTGGACTACAAAAGCAAATATTTTGGTTACTAATGCTACTTACAATACCACACGGAGGATTCAGCAAAACCGTAAATTAGTCTTTCCCTTTTATTAAACGTGGCTTTCACAAAAAACGACCCTGTTGACTGTTCCGTGATACGACCTAAAATGATGACAACCATCCATTGACTCAGCATTAATCACCACCATGTAATTTGGGCTTCATACAGTTTTGCGGGTTAAATTAACCTGTTACGGGACTATCATTTAATGCCTGGAATATACTTTATAAACATCAGAAGATCAAATTTATCTGAATTTTGTTAATAATTATTCTCGTTGTTTTTACGTCACGAAAACAAACGCTCAAAACTGAGTAAATGGATACTGGACGCAAAGAGACACGCAAGACACGCATTTCCAAACCATTCATCGTTTGATTGATCATTTTTTCTTCTTTTCTATTAATTTACGAACATTTAAGAGAAGATTCGGAATAATAACGGCGAGTTACATTTAAAATGAAGGCAAATTGAACTCTAGACGTTTGACACAAGCGTAATAGTGACGGCTTACAAGACCGTCTGATATAGTTGTCACAGGGAATAAAAGAGAATATCCTACTTGAATCCTGCTTTGCAATAACGACTATTGTATTGCTTTGACCGCTCTAACATCGATATTTCGTGGGCTATTCTGCAATTCGGACGGTTAATAAATGAACAGGAAGCGAGGAAAACACTGTGAACAACAACCGATATCGAGCTTGAAGAGCATCTTTTATTTGTGAGTTTGACATGTTGGTTGCAGTTAGAGAAGTAGTTTTTTTGGGATAAGATGAGAAAGCATGAGATCTAAAGTGAAAATACATTTCCTCTACGGCATTCGCTTCAGCCTCCAAGGTATGAGTAAAAGAATTCGATTGCGCCTAGAGAGTCTCTATTTGGGTTAAAAGCAAACTGTGCTCGTTAAGATTAACATGTAATGACTTGGATGAGTACACGTGTCATGATGTTACCTATGGAGAATCTGGAGTGTCAGAGTACTCCTTTATAATAATAATAATAAATATTATTATACGAAGATTCCGGAGAATTAATGCAACACCGAAAACCAAATAGGCAGGCTAGGGAAGCTTGCTTCGGCTTAACATGGTTTAAATTGTCTGGAATCAACTCCGTCTAAATTCAGTCATTTGCCGCAGATGAAAATCGTAAAACCTCCGATTAGGAACCACTAGGCGTATTGCCATAAGTTACTTCAATGAAAGGCGACACCATCATTTTTACGTCACCCGGGGATGTCTTAATGGATCTGCGCAGATTCACCGAGAGAAATCGATAAACTAATTCCATGTGATTGTAAGTACTGATTCGTGGTCAGCCAATGGCAGTTTCAAGAGAGTCGTGCATTCGCAGACAATTCCATTCCGTCGCCAATTCCGGGCCAATGAAAATGGAACACTACTGAAAATGTTATTAGACATTCGGCAATGAGTGCCAGTCTCTATCATATCGATTCTGTGACCTTAAATTAATTTTCCCCTCGAACACAGTCCTTTAAGTAAGACTTTCATTATCAGCCGTATATTTTGCTTACAAGTGTATAATTTACTAAAATGATTTCAATTTTATCTCGAGAACCCAATAAATAATCAAAATCGTCTACGCAAATGGTAAAGCCGTGCTTGTACAGCTCGTCCACAATTATAATTCCGGAAAGAAATTGTTTAATGTGTTGTATTCTGGTAAAATATGGTTTTATTATTGCCTTGTCTGACATTATTTCAAAAGCGCAAGAAACATTGAAATAGACAATAAGCAGACCTCCATGAAAAAGGTAACCTACGTCTTCCATCTTCTGCATAGCTAATGCTTGTTTGAGTGCGTTGATAAATGCAAATGTTGGTTTGTTCGATTCACGATTGTGTGCAAGCTCACTTGTGGTTGAACTGCGGGCCAATTAGTGTCAAATCAACTAGTGAATTTAAGGTAGCATTTATTTTATTTCGCAAAACTAAAATCACTCTTATCGATTGTACAGCAGCTCATTTCTTCAGCGCTGATTTGTATTTTGAGTCATCCCCATTTGCAGCATGCTCCTGAAACAGAAGAAAATGGAATACAACATTTATTTCATTTCGCGAAATTGACATCACTCTTATCGATTGTAAAGCAGCTGATAAGATACGAAAAAAACAAAGATACAACAGCTTGCCTGAAGATTGAGACAGCGCCTTATGATGCCTGGAAATGTGGACTAGAATAAACATGTTCTTGTCTGTCGCACGGTTCTGCTAATCTCTGACCGCAGACAATCAGTCACGCCATGGATGCGTGAATATAAATGTAGTGCCCCCACTTGAGGCTGCATTATAGTCAACGGGATGTTCAACGCCGTGTTTATACTTCTGCTAGCAGCTTCGATGTCGCTAGCCTGCAAAACACGTATGCACAAACAAATTCCTTTTCAAATCACCACCAAACCAACACTGTAAAATCGATTTTATCCCTTGTTTTTTTGTGTTTTAGATCCGAAGACGGAACTACCAACGACGCCAGGTTATGTTCAACTAATTATAGTTTTATCTTAGTTATCTTGGGTGTTTTTTTCCATTGTCGATTAAAGAATAATTTGGAACTACAGATGCATTTACAATGCATAACTATTTAGAAAGTCGTAGAGTTCATCCCTAATCGAAACCATCTATTTACAGCGCTGATATATAATGTCGTTTCATACTTAACTTGAAACAGCATTATAAAGTTTTTCTGTAAGAAATTAAGTCTTCTGGCAAATTAAAACTCATTCAATCTACTTTTTGGTGTTTCAGCTCGAGTCACGGAACGTCCAACACCTGGTAATGTCTTAGTTAATTAAATACCGTTGTTTATTTTGAACGTGTTCTCCATTACGGAGGAAATGTTTATTTAGAACAACAAATGCATTCTAAATGGCGAAAAAAATGTTTATTTCCAGTAACTTATTCAAAGCACCGCTATCGTAGACTGTATAAATTATTTTAAATTTGTAGAACATTGTAACCTTATTTATGATTGCTGAAGAACTTTGTATTAGGAAATAATTTTTCCTCACTTGAATAATACTATTCGTGCACTCAGCATTACAATGATTATCATCATTTACACTCTCTTTTAATTTGTAGCGATCAATTCGGCTCAAAAACGCGTTACGTTGCGGGGGAAAACGCTTATGTATAGGAGAGTAATGTAAATTCCTATTCGTGTCATTTCTGGATTCTCAATACATGTCATACGATACAAACAACTCCTATATTTTTGAAGAAGTAATTTCCACGGGGCCAGATTGCGATCAGTTTCAAAAAATGCACAAGAAGTGTTGCCCTTCTCAGGCAGATTGGCGGTGGCTGGTTGGTTGGTTGGTTGGTTGGTTGAACCAATTGGCGTCCCCTTCTGACTGCAACACTCGACGAGATCGCGAGCTCTCACTGGCTACAAAAGAAAAATATCTATTTCAAATCGCTTAATTATTGTAAGGAAGACAACGCCTGTTTGAATTAAACATTTAAAATAGACGAGAATATGTTTTAAACCTTGCGGAGGGCTTACAAGACGCAATGGGAAAAAGGGTATATTTTGCGGGCAATCTCGACTTTAAATAATTTCTGTACTTAAAATATTAAGTAGCTTGACAAATTAGAGTCATTTAGAGTTGCTTTTGATTGATCAATATATTGCCAGGCTAGGTTTCGGAAGGCTAACCCACTTAATGTTCCGGCACTTAATATGCGTGTTGTTGCTCACGGTCTCACACAAGCGGTTCTTCACATTTTTCACCACGAAATGTCTCCTATTGCGACTCAGCTCTTTATGTTTTTAGACCAAATGAAAGTATTAAGAACGTCATGACAACTTTCACTCTAAACAATTTAAGACCATCGCCTCCCATCCCAACTATGTGAAAATATCGTGGAAGACCTGACACTACCTCATGCCTGCTAGACAGTATCACTAGCATGCTAAAGTTGTCTCTTGAGAACGGGCCTCTCGTGAATGCGTCTTTGTCGCGTTGCTACTGTCGATGATTGCACTCTGAACCTTCCGTTCTGTGTCTTCCTTCGTCGTTTCAAAGGCCATTGGGGAGTGCAAACCCAATCAAAGACGCTATAATTGATCAAAATTTGACCTATTGGTCTATTTGTATCGAAGTGTAGAAGCAGACCCATTTCGCGAATCCATCCTTAGATGAACAAGGACGCCCAAAAACCACAAAAATTAAAATTTCCCTACCAATCTCAGAAAATTCGACCTAATTCAGCAAATTTTCTGAACAACGGGGCTAGTTAAATAGGAGCGTGTGGGATCCCTTGATTTCGATTTCTCGAGTGTAGTGGCAGGAATTGAGTATTTCACGGTGATTGAGATACTGTAGTTGATGGTCCGCCAATCGTCGCTAATTTAGTCGGACTTCTAATTTTAGAAGCGTCTCAAGGACGTTTACGTCGGGTTGTCCACGTGAACCCCCAAAGCCGCTGTGGAATTCTATTTTTAGAAGGCGCATTTGCGTCAATTAGAAAGTGTGCGTGGAGGTGGCCGACACTACGGATAGTTAGTTTCGTGTGCAACCCGAAGGTGGTGTGGAATTCTATTTTTAGAAGGCCATTCTACGTAAATAACAAAGCGTCATCTGCATTTCTTGCTAAACCCGCTTTTTCGGCTTTTAGGGGGCTGCTGGTGGTGTAGTTTTACTATTTTTATTTTAAATTTCTCTAAATTATCGGCTAATAACTCTTTTCACGCATTTTAAAGGTTCTGTTTTAATAATGTATGGCGGTATTAACCAATATTCCACGGTGTTGGTTTCGTGGGCCCCACAGGGCATCTGAAGTGCGGCAACCGCTAAAAACAACTCCTGACAAATATCAACGGCACGCTCCTTTTTTATAAAAAAAATGTTGTTTTAAATACGGTTTAAATTGTTCAATTGAAATCCAATTTTTCCTTCTATGAGTTTTCTTTTTCTGTGATTGGAGAACTAATTAGAAGAGATTGTTATCCAGTTCTGTCTCCAGCGACGTACCTCTCAGACATTACAAAGTTATAAGCGATCCATTCCACGTTTTCAGTTGTCCACCGACCAGGTAGTTGATTCCTTTGCGCAAGGTTGCTTTCCATCCAAGACGTTCGGAGCTGGTTGTGGTCCAGACGGACGACAGGCCATTTAGTCTTCCGTCGCTTCGATAACGTCTATATATGTACGGTGGCGGACTTCTTCTTTGTCGTCGCTATCGGCTCCTGTGAGAGAATGAACGGACTGTCTCGATCCGTGGCTTCGTATGCGCGGTGATCCGCGATCCGGTCGGGGCAGAGTTTTGTGCTGTTCTGGCTCCAGCTGCGCACTCCAGGTGTTTCATGTCTGCTTTGATCGTACCTAACCAGGTGTTTAGTTGCCCACCGCTCGGGCAGATCCGACCTTGGCGAGGGGGAGGTTAAAGGCATAGGTCGGAAGGGTCCTTCCAATAACCTGGCAGAACCACTTAAACCGACGGAGTGGTTTAACGGTGTACAGCTTCTCCGTGTTCTTGTCTGTTTGAAGGCAAGAGCCGTTCTCGAAGATAGGCTTGTTGGCGCTTGGGCACTGTTCCTAACTCCTAAAATATCTCATATACCTATACAAAGACACTCCATTGTTATCGAAAGATTTCCTCATATCCCAATTCATTTATCTTTCATTCGAAAATACCTTTACACATAACCCAATAGACATTCTCTTGTTTGGACATGTCTTCTGCGAATTATGGCTCCCAGGGACGTGCCCATTTACAATAGTTTGCCCTTCGAAACCGAAATATTAGGTATAACCTTTCGTAAGTCTGAATCCTTTGACTACAACAGAGACAATCATATATTTTCGCTACCTTAGGCAGTCCTTTCAATCCACTAACCCCTCCGGAATACACCCTTATTTCAATTGGAAGAGGGAAACTCTGGTCCCCCTTTCTCGCCTGGCCATCCGACATCACTCATCCGAACCCCCCCCCCAACGCTCTTCAGGGAGAAAACATTTTGCAGCGCTGAGTCACCGTGTGTTTGTGGGTCGCTGTGCGTTTTATGTCAGGCTAACTCAACTGAACTAAACTCACTCAACCGTGTTCAGTTATTGGGCCATTAATTCAGCGGTAAAACCGCTGCGTGAAATGACTGAATAGGTGTCATCCAGGCTAAGCTGGCGAGAGAAAGTCAGATGGTTCCTTGTAAAAGAATTCATCTTGATCGTTGTGGGGAGCAGTGCGTCGTTGACATCTCGTGATTTTCCTGATCTTGTGTTCATCCAAACTAAGATCTGTAGACCATCATTTTGTTCGAGTTGTGATAGTGGCCTATCCCCAGAAACTTGGTTGCTCATACGTCTAATTTCCTCTTTGGAAGTGATAAGGAATGAAATGTGTCGGTAGAATGTGGCTATAAGAAACCTCCTGTACACGCCTAGAGAGGTATGCTATCATTAGACTTGGACACGTTTAGAGAGGCTGTTGATAAACGAGTCAGAGCCTTCTCATCCGTGGATAGAACTTCTTTTCAATTCTTTTACACGAGCCGATACATATATTGTTTACTCGTGGGTCAAATTGCAGTTATTTTCTCTACTTGATTCAAGAATGATCGGATCGGAAGTTCAACCGCGAACAATATGATAACGAATGAACCGTCATTCGCTTTTATCAACACAAGCAAACAATCATGCAGAAAGTAGTGATGTTTACTAAATGAACTTCAACATATAATTGCTCGTATAATATGTTCTCAAAGTTTAAGGAAACGGAATGATATTTGAATCATGCCCATCGATAATTTACTTCATGTGAATCTTCTTTTAAAAAATAGTTCTAGTTTGATCAAGCATTCTTGCGAAAGACCACAAGGTCAGCAAACCTTGGGTGGCACTATGGATGCCACCCATAAACATAATCAAATGGCAAACCTCCATGAAGCCGCTCAAAAGAAGAAGATGGCGATGATGATGATGATGATGATGAGGAGGAGGAGGAGGAGGAGGAGGAGGAGGAGGAGGAGGAGGAGGAGGAGGAGGAGGAGGAGGAGGAGGAGGAGGAGGAGGAGGAGGAGGAGGAGGAGGAGGAGGAGGAGGAGGAGGAGGAGGAGGAGGAGGAGGAGGAGGAGGGAGGAGGAGGAGGAGGAGGGAGGAGGAGGAGGAGGAGGAGGAGGAGGAGGAGGAGGAGGAGGAGGAGGAGGAGGAGGAGGAGGAGGAGGAGGGAGGAGGAGGAGGAGGAGGAGGAGGAGGGGGAGGAGGAGGAGGAGGAGGAGGAGGAGGAGGAGGAAAACCAAATCATCCAGAATCATAAACTAAAAAACCGGGTTAAAAACAATAGTGGGTACTCGGCACGTAAAATTCGATGTAACCTTGAACTGTTAAAGTGTATGCTATCCTTGTGTACCATTGGTAGTTAGGATGGTTTTCCAAGTTGAAAGGTTGATCTTCTTTGCTCTGTTTGTCGCTGTCCGCAAGAAAAAAACGTTATACAGTTGAAATGACGCATCACCTGCGCATGACTCATCGGCGCTGTGAAAACAGAGGCAGTGGCGGCCACGATGAATACATTAGCACTACACACATACACACGACCCGCCCATGAAACAACTAACGCTATAAATTAACGTCGCTTCATTACTCATTCGCGAGTACTTCCGGTTATTATTCTGTGCTAACTACAAAGAAAGACGAACTTCCGTCAAACTGTAGACAGTCGCCAAGATGTGGCGTGTGAAGGGTTTCGTTATCACACGGCGAGACTGTGTTGTGTACCTTGGTGTTGCGGGTTGTGGGATCGCGTGGTTAAACACGAATGTGTACTTTACGTGTGTTGGGGCTTTGTTCGGAAACAATATGATTTTTGTAGGACAAATACAGATACAATAAAACGTCCCTTTTATAAAATTCTATTCGGTTAATGAGACTACGAGTTCAAAAGCGTTGAGCAGCATAAACTACGCTACAAATTAGAAGTAGTAGTAGTAGTAGTGGTAGTAGTAGTAGTGGTAGTCGTAGTAGTAGTAGTAGTAGTAGTAGTAGTAGTAGTAGTAGTAGTAGTAGTGGTAGTAGTGGTAGTAGTAGTAGTAGTAGTAGTAGTAGTAGTAGTAGTAGTAGTAGTAGTAGTAGTAGTAGTAGTAGTAGTAGTGGTAGTAGTAGTAGTAGTGGTAGTAGTAGTGGTAGTAGTAGTAGTAGTGGTAGTAGTAGTAGTAGTAGTAGTAGTAGTAGTAGTAGTAGTAGTAGTAGTAGTAGTGGTAGTAGTAGTAGTAGTAGTAGTGGTAGTAGTAGTAGTAGTAGTAGTAGTAGTAGTAGTAGTAGTAGTAGTAGTAGTAGTAGTAGTAGTAGTAGTAGTAGTGGTAGTAGTAGTAGTAGTGGTAGTAGTAGTAGTAGTAGTAGTAGTAGTAGTAGTAGTAGTAGTAGTAGTAGTAGTAGTAGTAGTAGTAGTAGAAGTAGTAGTAGTAGTAGTAGTAGTAGTAGTAGTAGTAGTAGTAGTAGTAGTAGTAGTAGTAGTAGTAGTAGTAGTAGTAGTAGTAGTAGTAGTAGTAGTAGTAGTAGTAGTAGTAGTAGTAGTAGTAGTAGTAGTAGTAGTAGTAGTAATCGAATTTGAGTTCGAGGGTTGTCCAATTCGGGAAGCAGTATCCCCTATTGTTGTGGGGTCTGGCATGCCTCAAGGTATCCCCCGGTATTGGTTCTTCGCTTGATACTAAACTCGCACCTCTGCCTCCAAATTGCTGGGCAGCGACAGCGGCCACACCTCGGTGAACAGCTTTAGAGGCGGAAAAAACGTGGAAGTATTCGATCACTGCAGTCTTCGACGAGTATCTAAAGCGAACTGGCGTGACCGGCCCAACCTCCATCTCGCAGGGGCAGAAGGCAGCGATAAAGACTAAAGACAGAAGATGTGGAAACCCGCGATTGTTTTGAAAACCGTGCTAAAGCCCTAGACACTTTCTCCCCGGAATTATGTGAGGTGTGGGATCTGTATGGGCACGGGTTGCCGGAGTACTTTTATTGTGGTCATCGGCTGTTTTGTGTGTTGCCTCTTATTTTGAGAAATTGTGCTTTTCTATGACTGCCAACAGAACAGCGGAGTTGACGATTAGTCTAAGCTAAAGGCGTCGGATGAATCATTGACTTGTTCAGAACTTGCGTTCTGGCAACATCTCTCCATTCACAAAGGAACGATCACTCTTCGCGGAAAAGGTAGGATACTACGGTGAATGCTTTCAGAGCTGCGGGTTACGAGGTATCTCGGGGAGATAATTAAAATCAATACGCAACAAATTTAATATAATTGGGATCATTCAGATAAATTCAGTGAAAACCAAACGAAATGTTCTATTTAAAGGTAAAATGATGGATTCTAGTGACCTGTTAACAATGAAATAACGACCCAATTGTTCTCGAACTTTTGCAACTTTCTTGGGCTGATTAAAACAGATGATTATAGAAAGGGTGTCAATGAATGATGCGATAATTTGCTTTAACAAGTCTGTCCCTCTTATTTTGTGAAAATCTATTCAAGTGTGCTGACAGTTTACCAAATATACGTGGAATTATTATGTCCGTCGGACATGCCTGTTACTAAATGCAGAGACCAATCCGATTTAGGATTTAACCTGAGGAGAATGTGGAAATGGCCATCCAATAAGAAGTGAAGGTTTCGCTCCCTGGCGTGAGACAATTTGTAATCGTTACACAAAATAATGCTATAGTCCTTTAACCAAAATGAAAGGGGTTTATTGGTTGATTAAAATATATATATCCTAACGTGCTACGGCTGTGGCAAGAACTAGTATTATTGGTCTTATTATTGGAATTGTGTAAAATTATCTTGTTCTCCAGTGGATTATCAATGTACTCAATTTAAGACATCTTTTTAAAATGCAAACCCCTTCTCCCTCGTATACCAAGTGACTCCCCCCACTCCATTTATTCGAGTTTTTCCCAATGTAAATCGCTTCGATCAGGGCCACAACTTTTCCGTTTAATTCCCGCGGCCCATCGCAACTCAGTCATTTATTATCTGTTCCCATTTTAAGTTTCGCCAGAAGCGGTGAATAAAAAGTGATAAAGCACGCTATTGTTTCGTCTTTTTCAAATATAATTTGTGAAGTTTTGGTCCTCATGGCATGTGAATTACGCGATAACTATTAGTGTTGATCCAATTAAGTTGGGAGTAAACGCACAGTCCACAGGGGACGTTGATCCCATTAAAATTAATAACACGAATCCATCCATGTTGACGAGGATTACTCTCAAAATCAAAACAGGGTGACTCCTGTGTATAGTCGCCAACATGTGGCGTGTGAAGGGTTTCGTTATCACACGGCGAGACTGTGTTGTGTACCTTGGTGTTGCGGGTTGTGGGATCACGTTGTTAAACTCGAAGTTGTACTTTACGTTTGTTGGGGTTTTGTTCGGAAACAATCCGATTTTTGTAGGACAAAAACAGATACAATAAAACGTTCCTTTTATTAAATTCTATTCCGTTAATGAGACTACGAGTTCAAAAGCGTTGAGCAGCATAAACTACGCTACAAATTAGAAGTAGTAGTAGTAGTAGTCGTAGTAGTAGTAGTAGTAGTAGTAGTAGTAGTAGTAGTAGTAGTAGTAGTAGTAGTAGTAGTAGTAGTAGTAGTAGTAGTAGTAGTAGTAGTAGTAGTAGTAGTAGTAGTAGTAGTAGTAGTAGTAGAAGTAGTAGTAGTAGTAGTAGTAGTAGTAGTAGTAGTAGTAGTAGTAGTAGTAGTAGTAGTAGTAGTAGTAGTAGTAGTAGTAGTAGTAGTAGTAGTAGTAGTAGTAGTAGTAGTAGTAGTAGTAGTAGTAGCAGTAGAATTAGTATTTGTAGTAATAACAGTAGTAGAATTTGAGTTCGAGGGCGGTAGAGGTCGGGAAGCAGTATCCTCTCTTGTTGTGGGGTCTGCCATGCCTCAAGGCATTGGTTCTTCGCTTGATACCCAACTCTCGCCTCAGAGGACGCCGATCCCATTTAAATTAATAACACGAATCCATCCATGTTGAGGAAGATTAGTCTCTCAACCAAAACAGGATGACTCCTGTAGAAGAAGTGCACGAAAAATTACGAAATTAATGACTTCACTTTTCTGTATGGTGTTGATAACAAATGGGCGCGTCATTCTTCAAACGGACTGGGTGTTGATTTCTTTGAGATTCATCAATCGAATCAAGTGAAGACAACACCTCGAAAATCACTGCTTGTGTCGAACCATGAGGGAGCACAGATCAGACGTTCTAACCGCGGCTGACAAATGCTCCGACTAATTTCCCCCGTTCCTCCAACACGTGCCAAAGGTAAGTCTTATCGTACCTTGTTCAAGGTAAATAAAACGCCAACAATCCCTACTTTTTACAGTTCCCCTCTCGACTAACCTCCACACCAAACCGCCCAGCTGTCTACCCATGTTGTCAACAGGACTCTCCAGATCGATCAGACAAGTTGCTACCCTTTATACCTAAACACAGGATGTTTCCCCTCGACCCAAACCTCGATACCACAACGCCCCAGCTACCTACCCCTCCTAACAACAGGACTCATCGGGTAAATCATATGAGGTGTTGCCCGTTATTAGGCTTTATCCAGTTTTACCCAAAGCTTCGAATGGAGGCATCTGCATTAATATTTTTTTTCAAGTTCCAGTTTCTTTTAAAAATAAGACGGAAGTACCCATTTTTAATGACAATTCATTGTCGGTTTACTGATGTATGAAGTAGAAGGTCTACGCGTTTAGAATCAAGATGATACATGTCAACATATTTTCCATGTGATTCATAATTTTTAGACCCTCTATTATGTACATCAATAAGCAGACTTTGACTTTCTATTCAAGATGCGTGTTTTATTCGAATTGGAAAAGGTGACTTGAAATTGAATGACCCTGAACTAGTTGCATTCGGCCACGCATTTCTGTGACGCAGTCAACTGTTTCAGATAGGTAGACTACGATTTACTTAAACCGCAATCCAGCTAATCATATTTAAGTGAATTTGTCTCCAGACGTACGTGGAAACTGAACGTTCAAATTAATACGTTCCCAAATGGCCTGATGTTTCCACACAAATCTGCCGACGGTATTTTTGTGCGCCATTGTAAATTCATCCGCAACAAGATGGTATCAAGCTGAGACTATTTAATTTTGCAATCGAATTGCTGCCAGAATCATTCGAAGGAGAAACGTTGTACCATATTTACCCAACTCCGTTTTTGACAATCGGTTTTTTTTCAACGTTAATGTATTTTTGCCAACCGCGATAGCTTAGCCATACTTGAATGCCCATACGGAAAAGTATCGCCATAATTATGCATTTGGTGGTAGGATGTCCAGGCAATCAGAAGCAATGCTACGCTGTGCATTTCTACGGAGAAATCCATGACGATATTTCGCTTTTCCTTACATGTGCGATTTCAAATTCTCCCAAAACTCGATGTGCGGCCCTGTGCGTAGCGTGGGTGCCGAGTTTGATTGGATTACGCCCAACTGATAAGGTCAACTGCACGCGAATGTTGCGTGGTGTGTGCAGCATTGGATGCCGTTTTAATCATTTCGCTTGTCGCAGACGTTCCCTGCTAATTGGGAGATCGAAAACAGGCGGGTTCTACGTCGTGTCGAAATTTCAAGACAATCGGTTGACAACTTTAGGGGATGAGGGGATACATCTGAGAATGCCATTTTACACCTTCATCTACTTACATCTATAGGCTGTTAGATGGATTGCTGTTGACTTATACCAACAGAAAGACAATTCTATCAAAACTGGTAATCGAAACGCGCTCAAATAAACTCTGAATTAATTTCATAAAATTTGCCGTGTGACCTTAAAGTGGAGGGGCATAATTTAGCCCAGCTTTGAACTCGCTTTTCAATCTATGTTACCGAAATTTAACTCGTATATTTGGCGGTGTCAGTTTTTCATATCCACAATGCGACGCGTATTTGTTTACGTTACCTTCGCGGTGAATTATTTACCGGCCACCGAAAATTTCAAGACAACACTTTTCAAGCTTCAATCTTATTTATGCATTCTCTCAGGACACATGTTCTGGTTGGCTGTGAATTGCAATTTTCCCCCAGTTTTTCGTACGAAACGGCAGTCAGAGTTCTAACTTTCCTTCGTTGATAAGCCATCGCTTGGAAAAGCTTCACTTTATGAATTTTATTGCTTACTCTTTACATATTTCTTTGCTATAATATACCCCTTTGCTTATTTAATAATAATAATAATAATGGTATTGGCTTTATTAAGGTCACGAGGACCAGAACTTTCAGCATTAAATGTTACAACAGACAAAAATGATATAAGAAGTGGCGATTGTACATAGCAGGTGTAAAATAATTAAACAAGAATGAACGAAATAAAAACGAGGTAAATTAGTAAGAAAGTCAAATTAAACCCTCGAAGTGTACAAAGTTTGGCAAACGCGTAATGGCGGCCATTGAAAGGCCTTTTCCATAACGCGTTTCCATTTGCGTTACCATAGTTTTTTCTGAACTATAGGAGTTTATGCCATCTAAAAACGTGCATAGGTACGATCAGCGAAGACATCGATTTCCCGAACTTGCGTTTGGCTAAAGAACATCTTCACTTGAGCAATTACTGGACCTAACATCCGATCACCGCCCTTGAGCAGCCACGATCCGCGACATCAATGAAGCTGATTCATCCCTTCGCCGGAGATGGTTGCGCCAAAGAAGAAGAAGAAGAAGAAGAAGAAGAAGAAGCAGAATAATTGAGGTCATTTGATGCATCTAACCTCCTCTTCCTCCTCATCCTCCTCCAAAAAGGCGTCAATTGCTTCGCTGGGAGTCGTTCGTGGGCGTTTGACTGGAATTCGTGGAATCTCGTCTCCCCGTATTTGGCAGACTGGATCCATCTTCCTGCTGGTTGCGACCGAGAGACCGGGTTTACCATGGCTAGACAGATCATTCTGATCTTCGTCGGCGCACAATGCCCCCGGGTACACAAGCAACCGAGGTTCACCAAATTCTTTTTACGTAAAAATATCTTTGTGTGTATATTCGGATAAATGGTTTACTTCCGTTGCGCATCTCTGGGTCATTTCGGCGTTTATCTCTGCTGTAACCACTTGCTGTTAGCTCGAGGCGACGAAAAACAACCGCTCGCTCATCTAGGCGTCTTCACTCATTGGTTAGCGTGCATAACATGGTTGGTCTAACCTTTTAGCCCAAATGCCAGACGCTACACCCCCCCCACCCCCTCGACGGAAATAAACGCCACATCTTGAGGGAATAAATAAACGCGGGCGATTTTAAGAGAGGTTATGGGAGGTCATTTTATCCTTGAGCCAATCAACGGAACTTGAGCGTGTGACTAATAAAATAACTTACTGGACAGAACAGAATTGTATTCAACTGAACAGTAATCGTGTGTATTCGAACTCGAGGTGTCCTGGTAAGCAAGTTTTAATGTACAATGATTCCGCAACAGTAATGCAACGACGTTCGTATGGCCTTTATTCTACTGGGTCCGTGAAGAATCACCTCAATTGCCAAAGAACTCGGATCGTGTTCGTCGATTCGAGGACACTGTGGCGAGTGCAAATTCCAAAGATGACCGGAAACCCTCTCCTCCGATAAGATCAGCACACAGGGTCAATAATATAGTTGACCCGCGTCTAATTGACCAATGATTGATGCTAGAGATTGCACTTGGACAATTCATGTCTGCATTCATTGCATCATTCCTTGTTACTGCATTATATACTTCGCACATTATCTATGTTTCATATGATTGATCGGTTTGACCATCGCAACCCAAGTTAGAATGCGTGTGAATGGAGATCTTATATAGTCGATTTTTGTTTCTTCTCAATCTCGGGAATTAAGTTAATTTTGGATTTTGGGCCTGATCATAGTGTGGACCTCTAAGGCACTTTCGTATATGGGCGTGCAACGTTCACTGAAAACCCACTCGATCGACATTTCGTTCTGTGCCAACTCAATAATCACAAACCTCCGTCGCATTATTTCAAGAATGAAAATGCTTCAGTGAATATTTTGATAAGTTCTCGAAGTGTAGGGAAGCCGAATATGATTGGAAAGAAACTTTAAAATGATGCTGAAAACCAGTTTTAGATAGGCAATCGAAGACGATAATTTGTATTTATGAACACGGATGTTACCATTCATTGGATTCTGTCATTCGAGTAATTTTAAAACAGGTTGATTAGTTTGATCGCATGTAGAAACGGGTCCTCTGTTATTAGTTATGGCCAGGTTCCAGGAAATTATTTGGTCGATTTAACTCGTTATTGTCTGTTTGTTCAAACCGATTACGGATTATAACTATCGTAAGGCGGGGGTATAAAGAGAAAAGTCTTCAGCAGTTTGTGAAACGTTCCCGTTGTCTTGAAAATTAGGGCAAATCGAAGGAACATCATGTAGATTGATAATGTTTTACTAAGGGAACGAGAGACCTACACTTTCGGTAAAACATTTGAGTTCCTGCAAAAACAAAAAACACGAGGAAATTAGCAAACACCGTGTGTAGGGATATGGCATCCATTTTTTAGGCTGCAGTTCGACAAGTAGATTTTTACTGCTACTGGCTGTTGAAGAAAGGATTTGGAAGACAGCTTATTCACCATCCACGCCCACTTCACACAGACTCGATCGGATGCCTCTCTGTAGAGCCGAGCTGATGTCCAAGAACACGCCTTTAAGCTAGGCTCAGTGGAGCAATCCTGCTGTTTCTCCAGCCCACCTGCCACATGTGCCCCCTTGGATGGTTAAGTGAGGCAGCGGCCACTTCCAGCTGGTATTTGGGTGACGCTGGGAACGGCGGTGCCAGTAAAATATTCCCAAGAATCTTCATGGAAGCATTTGTGAAGTTGGCTCATCATCTAGCAGGTAATAGCCGCGTGAAAAAATGCACGACCTTAATGGCTTTCCTGCAGTATCAAGGGAAGAATTAAGTATGCTTTGAAATCCAATTACTTTATTCCTGGGGCTTTTAAACCCACAGTTACCTTAAAATGGGTTTATGGTGAATCTAAATTCCCATGTATGGGTCGAAGTGTTCCTGGTTTTCGGGGCCGATTTGAAGCCGCCAAAGAGAGGATGTGAAGGACGGGGGTTCCCGGGTTTATTTCTGTCCCATCAAAACGACTTTCGTCTTCGAAGGGGTGCGACCTGCATGTAGGACAGTATTAATCCACCGCGTGGTGGTTTGTGCAAATTCAGGACGACATTGGGCTCTAATTGCGCGCTTTCACGTAAAAGGGGAATTTTATAGCCGAAAACCGAGCAATTAAACGTGTTTACAGTCATTCTGGTGTGACAGTTTTATCTCCTTGTTTTGAGCTGCAAAAGGAATCTGAAAAAGGGAACGCGTAAAAAAAAATATATCTGACTCAAGGAATCCACGAGGGCGGTCATAGATATTTAGGAGATGAACCATAAAATAAATCAAGTGAATAATAAGGATAATCGCTTGACTAAGGTCACAGAGACTCACGATTTCAGCATTTACGAGTAATAATACAAAAAGACAAAAAATTATTATGTTTTGCTTCCTGCTACTGCCACTAAAAGCTAGAAAAAGAAGATGAATGACCGGATTTCGGTATTCCAACAGCTTTTCTTGTTGAAATTGAACGGTACAGACTTCACATTGGTGCTATAGATTAACATTGAGAATGACTCGAATTGAGGTGATTGGCGGAACAACACTGTAGTGGACAAGGAAGGTCGTTATGTCTCGGATTCAGAGCTACGATTATCCATTAGAAACCCCGATTCTGATAAAAAGAGAAAAGTTGAGGCCAGAGAAAACAATTTCATGAGGAGAAGGATGCAGCTGTTTGAGAGTTTTCAAGTCGCCTGAAACGGCGAAGTAACAAACAGAGGCGACGCCAATTCTCGAAGACGACATCCCCAAGATCACTCCAAGATTACCGACTGTTGAAGATAACGCCAGGGAATTCGGCTGTTGGTCTTGAAGGTAAATTACGGAGTTAAATTACACAATCGACGTTGTGTCGACATATGCTCTCGATGACGACTCTTCTTCGGGGATCCTGGACACTGGTTATGACGCACCCACGCAAGGAGAATCCTGGCGTCATCCAGAGACTCTGTAGCAACCGCAACCGCCTCGTTACAACTGTGAAGTTCGGCGTTAAATTGGTTCATTCGAAATTAGACAAATAGAAACGGTTCATAACTCATTAGTGCACGATTATTCTGTGGCAAAAAAGGCCCACGCAATGTAGCAGGAACTAAATCAATACCCCAATTAGTAGTGCTGGCGGCATTTGAATGATATTGGTTTTTTATCCACACATGACAACGACATGAGCTTAAGCGCGTTCGCTTGGATTTTTGTCTGATCTCGTGAAGGCGGAAAATTGACACGAAAATATCAAATCATTAAAGAACGATGGTACAAAACAATGCTAGAATGTTATACGGATTAATTGTATGATCGTTAAACCCTCACGTCATTTTGAATTTTCTTATTCGAAGCGCCTTTTATTTATGCTCTAAATCGCCGTATTCTTCAATGGAATTTATTTTTTGGCGTCATTTTCCATCTGTTTTCCATTTCCGAGCAAATGAAATATTGGGCTCCGTTGGTCGTGGGGAGGGTCGATTGGGGTGGAGGAAGAGGTGGAGGAAATAGGGTGAGAGGTGCCGGAGGAGGAGGAGGAGGAGGAGGAGGAGGAGGAGGAGGAGGAGGAGGAGGAGGAGGAGGAGGAGGAGGAGGAGGAGGAGGAGGAGGAGGAGGAGGAGGAGGAGGAGGAGGAGAGGAGGAGGAGGAGGAGGAGGAGGAGGAGGAGGGAGGAGGAGGAGGAGGA
Organism: Proteocephalus fallax; assembly: GCA_028672205.1. NCBI lineage: Eukaryota > Metazoa > Platyhelminthes > Cestoda > Proteocephalidea > Proteocephalidae > Proteocephalus > Proteocephalus fallax. The sequence continues at coordinate 367,093 of JAPUBX010004006.1, read as the reverse complement.
GGAGGAGGAGGAGGAGGAGGAGGAGGAGGAGGAGGAGGAGGAGGAGGAGGAGGAGGAGGAGGAGGAGGAGGAGGAGGAGGAGGAGGAGGAGGAGGAGGAGGAGGAGGAGGAGGAGGAGGATACATTGCAGAGTCTATCGTCGGCCTATGAGGCTGGCGTTTCTCGTATAGAGCAACCCAAATGACTAATTACACGATAATTACAAGTTTATTTTGTCCTCGTATTGTGGCTGACGCATCTGGTGTGTGTGTGTGTATGGGTCTGTGTGCGTGTGCAGACAATTTATCGTCACAGGCACACGTGGTAGTCCGTGAACCAATGAAACGCCCGCACGTATTCCACCACGTTGGCGACGCGAACGTACGTTCTCGTGGCGCGGGCTTTGACCCAAAACCTCCGAGCAGACGAGTGACCCCTTCCTGTGACCTGACTCAGCGTCAGGAATAATAAGGGTAACAGCTCTGTTAAGGTTAAGAGGGCAAACAGTTTTAGCATTAAAAAATGAAAACATTCTCAAAGGTTCTTTTCTAGTGCAGTTAAAAATCGGTCCATGGCGCCGTTATTATGCCCGGGACTGCGACCAGACTGGTTTGCGTTTTGAGTTAGATAAAATTGTTAATTGAATTACGTTTGCAATTTCGACAGTTAAAATCGCCTACAAGGCATAGGAAACACGGAACCGGTCGTAGAAAGGGCCTTGACCAATTTTGGGGTGATTTATGGACCCCCTTAGTCAGTCGACGGCATTAAACAAGACCAACCACGCCCGCACACGTTTCGCAGAATTGGAAATAGTTCGGCTGGCGATGGAGACGGTTAGAGCGTCTCTTTGCCATCGTTTGTCGAGATACTATCGTCACATATATTTTCCCCTGTATCTCCATGTATCGATGCCGCGAATGTTTCGTAATTCCGCTGACCCTTTAAGGATTTCCTTGCTTCCTTTGAGTCGTTTATCTCGAGCTAGAGAATGAGCCGTCTTCGTGGATGTCATGAATAATATCTGCACATGGCGTCGTCACGTATCGTTTTCTCGATTCTCCGATGTATTTGGCGATGTTTACAAGAGGTGGGTGAAGTACAGTCAAAGAGGGATCCTATGCACACCTGTAAGGAAATATAAATTATGTCTTATTTGTGTGCGATTCCGCAGCGGAAATTGACTTGTCCGGCATTCAAAACTGTCCAACCGACTTCCGTCAAACAAGCAAACTTGGAAACTTCGTCTGAGCGACGCAATTTATCGTCAGTCGCGCACGAACAGACCCAGATAAGCGCGTGTTTGTTTAATGCGCGGTGACTCATTCGGTTTATATTGATCCAGACGGAGATACCAATTTCGTGAATTTTTGTAGTAGCGGGAGTTGTTTTTGCAAGCGGCATTCTCCTCTTACTAGTGGATACACCCGGCATACACCGGATGACATTTCCTTGGGAATATTTTGCAGTTGACATACGAAGATTAGGTTTAAGTGGCCGTGGATGATGAAGCAACCCGTAGCCTCAAAGTGGTTGGACTGCTGCCGCGCGCCGCTGTTCCTACTTATTGTTTTGTTGTTCGCTACGGGACTCGAACCCAGGGTCACTCACGAACGGAATGAGATGGCTAACCGCCCAACACTGGGCGGCAGTGGCCTTTCGCCGTCAGTTTCAAATGTCTGGCACTGCCAGAGCGGTGGGCAACTAAAACCGGGGAAGGTAAGGCCCAAACAAACAAGCAACCCATGGACTTGCATTTCGTCTACGAAGTGCGCCGCCGGTTCCAGAACTGGGCAAAATTCGGCTCCGAACTGGATTCTTGTCGATGCGCATTACCCCCATTATTCGCCCATTATTAATCTCTGCCAGGAGATTACAGTGACAAAGAAAAAAACAATAGAAGTAGTAGTAGTAGTAGTAGTAGTAGTAGTAGTAGTATTAGCAGCAGCATTTGGAATGGCAGCATCTGCAGTAGTAGTAATGGTGGTAGTAGAAGTAGTAGTAGTAGTAGTAGTAGTATTAGCAGCAGCAGCAGTAGTAGTAGTAATAGCAGCATCTGTAGTTGTTGTTGTTGTTGTTGTTGTCTTATTAGCAGCATCTGTTGTAGTAGAAGTGGTAGTAGTAGTAGTAGTAGTAGTAGTAGTAGTAGTAGTAGTAGTAGTAGTAGTAGTATTAGCAGCAGCAGTAGTAATAGCAGCATCTGTAGTTGTTGTTGTTGTTGTTGTTGTCTTATTAGCAGCATCTGTTGTAGTAGAAGTAGTAGTAGTAGTAGTAGTAGTAGTAGTAGTAGTAGTAGTAGTAGTAGTAGTAGTAGTAGTAGTAGTAGTAGTAGTAGTAGTAGTATTAGCAGCAGCAGTAGTAATAGCAGCATCTGTAGTTGTTGTTGTTGTCTTATTAGCAGCATCTGTTGTAGTAGAAGTAGTAGTAGTAGTAGTAGTAGTAGTAGTAGTAGTAGTAGTAGTAGTAGTAGTAGTAGTAGTAGTAGTAGTAGTAGTAGTAGTAGTAGTAGTAGTAGGAAATCGCGCCTTTTTCAAACAAGGGGTAATTTCTCATCAATTCGTTTTGTGCTAAATCCGAAATATTGCTAGAGGTGTTAGCGCCATTGGATAGATGTAATCATTCCTAAAATTTGGGAACATATGTTTATGTAACTGTTCCGCTCCCATGCACACACAGTACCCAAAAAATGGTCAGCGTCATCGCTTCAGCTGTCGTCGGAAGGGTATCACAGAAGTGATTCAGACATCCGTTTTTACATCTCTTCCATTGAGAGCAAGCCACAAAATGGTGATTTATGGTGTAGCAGTGGAGACCTGTTCCCGGCCGACTCTTACAAAAGAGTGTCAGCTTCATTCATCAAACCTACGAGAAAGGAAGATCCTTAATTCTTATACTATCCTTGTTCTATCCGTCAATAATGTTGGCAGTACAAAAATGCTTAACCGAATGAGTTGATGCACGCTCAGAAATCTCTACCATGCGTTTTTTGCGATATTTTTCTTTGTTTTTGTGGCTTATTGACCTACGGGGCGGTTATTCTGAGGTCTCCTATGAAGTGACCAATCAGGGGTTGACCTCAGACATGACCTCGGTGAGGGAGGCATTCACGAGGAGGACTTGATCACGAATTGACAACTCGATTGCGATAACGTATCCGTTTAATTTTCGACCTTTTGATTTGCCGCTTGGGTCTTTGAAATATTTGAAATCGAGTATATATTGCTGCTCATACGTTAATTCTGTTCCTTCCAACAGACAGTTTCAGACATTTTTATTCAAATTCGTGGTATATTCGCATTTTTGAGCGTCTATATTTTTTCCCTCCAAAATTAGCCCATTTAAAAGCTTATTTTGTGGTATTATGTATCCATTTTGTCCCAAACCCCAGCTACCTTTCTGAATGCTTCTTCAACATCTCTTTTTCGAGGTACTGGGATCTTTTCGAGTCCTCAAAAGGATCAGACAGAGCAGCTGCAACCACCAGCACCCTCTGACAGGACTGCCATTTGCTGACGAGCCTTTTAACGAGGGTGGTTAAGGTCCGTTTTTATATTCTCGGAGGCTCGGCTCTAAGGTACTTTTGGGAAATCCTTGCAGGAAATAAGAAAGAAGCCTTAGGGGGTTTTTCCAACAGTGACGCATGTTCGTCAAATAGTTTTGTGGGATTACTATTCCTGTGAAATCAACTCAGTTGATGTACCACGAGTTTTCGCAGTGCCAACTCGATTGTCACCTGTCACCTTAAGGGTGGATCTTTGTTGTGCACGTGCAAATAACCCTCCTCTCTAAACAATCAGTGAGACATTTTTTGAATCTTCTACGAACATTCATGCACTTCTGGTGGTTACATCGTGCTATTTCAACATGAATATGTGTTAATAGGAATTAACAGATAGACTGGCTAATTGGGATGACGAATATACTGAGCACAGTTCAGTTCCAGAAATCAGGAGTGCTTAAGCCTTGGATGGAACTGCAATGTGCGCCTATTAACCCACTTCTTACACTTGGTCTCAATACCATTGTCAATTTTCGTACGGGGATCTTCTTGACCACATATGTGTGTCCGATTCTTCTCTGTATGAAGGTCGTAAACTTAATACCTCAACCCAATCTGACCGGAAATATATGGCAAGGATAACCAAATAAATAGCTACTGCCGATTTCAGTACGATACGCACTGCCCACTTACGGAACTATCTCTCACTCCATCTCTTAATCCCAGCGCTTTCCTACCCGCCCACGAATCCTCGATCTCCAAAATGGTGCTGACCTCAATAGCTCCATGGCGAATGGTCCGGTAAGGTTCATACCAGCGGTTGTGAAAATCTGTCGCTTCGCGATTTCTCCGATTCTCACCCATCTCGTCAATCATTCGTTAGGAGAATGTTCTTTTCCTACAGAATGGAAAGATGTCGCTATAACACCTATTTCGAAACCGGCAAATGGTTCCGCGGGACCTATAAAGTATAGACTACCGCCAACTCACCTGTCTGGTTGAAATTGATTGAGAAGCACGTCCTCTCTAAATGGAAGGACACCAGAAGAAGCACTCTGGACGCCGTGGCCACATTTTCGAACACCCTCCACTCTTCACTTAATGCCGGAGCAAAAGCCGTCAAGGAAGTTTTCTACGACTTCACCTCTGCTTTCAACACTATCATCACGCTCCCGCATTCTTTTTCAACTATGTGAAGATGGCTTTTAAGGATGTTTTATTAATTGGCTTCAAAATTATTTCTCTAACCGACGCCAACACGTAAAAGTTGGAAATGATGCCTCCTCCAAATTGCCCAATAACTGGTGTTTGTTGCAAGGAGCAGTACTATCACCATTCCTTTTTAAATATAACAAGTCTAGCTTTCGGTCCCTTAAAGACGTGACACTAATGAAATACGCGGATGGCTTTACTTTACGCCATGCCTGTAAGAGGAATGGTTATTCTCAACAGCTCGGGCAGGCAGTCACTGAGGTACCAGAGTGGTTTTCGGAGAATAATCTTCTGTTGAATGCATCAAAATGCATCTGCATTACATTTTCCCTAACAGCCGATGTCGACACTCCTGAAATCTCTTCACTCCATAATTTTGCCTCGAGCTCAAAATCGAAATTCTTCGGCGTTATTTTTAACAGTCGGTTATCATGGAGTGATCATGTGGATGCCGTCTTCGGTAAATTTCGTCGCATCTGCTTCTTATTTAGCCGTTTCAGGAGACTTGGATTCAGCTCTAGTCGTATCAAAACCTTTGTCCACGCCTGTTTAATTCCCCTTGTTGTATATTGTTCTCTAGTGATTTTCCAGCCTAAAACGTGATAGTGAAATAACCATTGAAATGCCGTTGAATGATCGCGTCTTGGATTGAAAACATCGATAACCAGCAAACAGGTAATTATTTTTAAAAAAACGCCAAACGTCGACCACTCAGAACAGCGGAAGTCACGAAACAATGTGTAGTTTCTCTGTGAAATCATGCATCCACCCACGAAGGCCTTCAATAGGGATTGATGAAGTCCAGAACTTTAAATCATTAGTTTCATGAATGATTGGAATTAATCAGCTGTAAAAAGCCGATGGGGAATGCAAACAGTCATTAAATAGAAAATGATTCAATAGCGGTTAATTAATTTCAGTTCTCAGGGAAGCTCTGTAATTTGCATAAATGAATTATTTTAAAAACGTGGTTGCGATTTATAATGGTGGACATTTGGCGTCTTAATTTCTAATGAGCAAGTTTTAATCATTCCTTCGTATCATAAATAACTTGCCCGCTGTATACATCATTCTAGGAGACTTTAATGTCGGCGTTTCACTACCGTTTGCGAAAATAACACTATTTATCGCGTCATTTTCACTGACCTTTTAAAGGCCCCAAGATGGTGTAATTAATTCATCTCAAGGTCAACTCTGTCGAGTTATCGTGCACCATTTTTCGAATGGTACTTTCATCTTTTTGGGCAAACTTCATTTTGAATGCAAAATTATCATCGACAATTTGTGAATAGACGATAATATGGTGCAAATTTCCCGTGCGTGTTCGCTTAGATATGTTGACTTTACTGGTGAAATTATCGATGAAATGTTCGGCATTATTAGACCTAAATAACTCAATTACACCATCAGACAAAATGCGCAACAAGCATTTTCTAAAGAGAGGGATGTAAATATGGAAATTTTGCTTGTTTTCGTACCCACCCAGGTTTTCTCACAAAAATGATCGAAATCTGTAAGCCTGCAAGTGGCGAGTGAAGTTCGCAATATTATTCATAAATTGTAGACTATTTAATATGTATATTTAAAAAGAGATAAATATTGTTTATTCAAAATGTGTATTTAATTTGAATTTGAAAAAAACACGCACTTACAATACCATGTACTACTATCACTACAATTAAAACAAACAGTATTACTACCGCTCCCTATTAAACGGCTACTACAACTACTAATACAACGACGGCTGCAATCACGAATACTGTTAATACTGCTACTTTTATTATTGTCGTTGGTAATACAAACATGTAATCTAGATGGCGCTAACAAATATATTTTCCCAATGAAAATGCGCAATTTTTAGGGATCACACATTTTTTGTGCAGATATTTTGTTTATTATTACTACAACAACTACTACTACTGCTATTACTACAAATACTACTTCTTCTATTACTGCTGCTACTATTACTACAAATGCTACTTCTACTTCGAAATCTACTATTGCAACTATAACGGCGTCGACTACTGTTTATACTGCCGTTCGTACTATTGGCATACGTTTTTGAAGTGGATAGCATTGGCTAATGTCCAGATGGCGCTAACAAATGTATTTTCCCAATGAAAAGGCACAATTTTTGGGGATCACACATTTTTTGTGCTGATATTTTGTTTATTGCGATAGTGAAGATAGGCGTTGGCAGCGCTGGAATTTCAACCGACGTAAATTAATATGTCATCGGAATGTGTGATGACGAGGTGGGCACAGAATGTTTGGTCCTATGTTATATCATTCAGCAGTTGACTTAATTGAACAGGCGGGTTTGCGAAATGGGTTGATTTGTTTATATTTTTCAAAACAAGCGTACACCAGCAAAATTGCCGTATTTGGCAATGGAAAACCAACGTTAATCTGCTGAGAAGACTTTACATTCCTCTCGTGTTAGTATTAGATGCGTATTTGGGTCTCTTGTTAACATGGGGTCATTGAACCCCAATAATTACTAAATTTCATCAAAAATATCGTTTTTTGAATATTAAGATCCTCATATGATTATTTTCAATTCGTAATAGGTTTTTCATTTGAATCTGAAATAAAATTCAACTTGAAATATCTTATAATAAGTTTTTATACGTCATGATGTTTCACATCATCACGTCCGTGTCAATAAACGTTACTTTTTAATTAATCATTTTGGGAAATCGTGTTTGCGTTTTGAGTTTGGGCACTCGATTAAACGGGCGAAGTAGGCACTACCAAAATTGAGAAGTTTTTAATTCAGTTCTCCAGCGTTTACAGTAATAATTGTGAAATTGTTTTTATTCTTGAATTTATTGTTTATTGGGCTGATTTTGTTATATTTTTGATTGACTGGTTTCCCTATCGCCACCCGACTGGAGAATTACTTGCGAAAGGAGTGCACTTTCCCTTCTAAACGGGTCATTGTTTCCTGGAGATATGTTTAATTTAGACCGATGGCTAGCTGTTATCCCCACTCAATTCGAGATCACACGGTTTGTGATTCGTTTGATCGCACAATAGAAGTGGTCCGGAAGCCATCGGCACATTCTTGCACACAACCTACTCGTCACTCGATAGATGGCGCGTTCTTGGGCTTCAGCTCGGTTTTCAACCTCCTCTCAGCTTCCCGTATCTCCTATGCCCAATCGGTTTTGAGACGGGTAGAGGGGATGGTAAATTATCTGGCTTAAGCGCTATGGCTTTCAGTTTTGAGCTGGAAACTCAACTTCTTACTTCCTGTACAAAATTCTTGGTGATGTACAACTTCTACCCATCTCAAAGGCGATCCCCTAACGACGTTGCGCCAATCAAATACGCCGACGATGAAAAAATCAGAATCTTTAAAACGAAAGCCGATTCTCCACAGCATAATCAGGAGGGTTTTTTGGGGTGGTCAATTGGAACTCTGAGATCCGTCCACCGTCCACGACATCTTCATCAGGTTTTTCACAGAGAGCAGATGGACTCAGTCTGGAGTTTAACCTCCGCATCAAAATTCCTGGGCGTTACATTCAACAGTCAGCAGTTTTGGAGAGACCTTGTGCATGGCGTCTTCGTGGAATTTCGTCGTCTCTGTTCTCTGGTGTGTCGTTTCCCCAGTTTTAATGCTGCACTTGTTCATTCGAAAACGGTCTCTAGGTACATTTTCACCCGTTCAGTGAAACAAGCAGGGAATTTCCGGATGGCGAGATGTTGTCGTCATCAGCCCGTTTTATCGGACTTATTACTGCTGTCTATTTGCTTTTAATTTATGTTTATTGAACGTGGAATTGTAACGTTGAAATGAGCATTATTTTTTAGTTGAATATTTGGGCGAAGCGTGTTCCACTGTAGCAAATAGATGGTTTGTTAGATTAAATAGTAAGAATCAATAATTCAATTCTCAGACGTGTAGGGCTTTCTATTGGTCGCAAAGAAAAACAGTCCAAACCATCACGGTTTTGTAAATTAGAATTAGTTAATTCTCTATTCATTGTAATTAACCTGCTTCCTTTGCCCCATATTATTGAATTTTAGGATGTTAACTATTAATAGCAAAACACATGTCTTGCGTTTTTTGTCAAGTCTGGATAACAACGACAAATTCGGCTTGTTGATTGTTCGAATAACTAATTATTGCACGTCATTTATCGATTTTACACGTCATATGGTGGATTCCTCGGACGAATTTCTGAAGGAATCTATTTCGAACCACACTAACCTAACTTGGGTCAATCGAAGACCTAAAAAATGGCGATTCGATGCACTCTCTATTAACCTTTACAACAAAATCCACAATGTCTTTAAAAAAACTTGTGTACAGTCCACAGGTTGCGTAGCACTTTAAGTATAAAAAATTACATCGTGATGCACAATAGCCCCATATGAAATGCCCTCTACCTCCATAAATTTAATATGACGAATTTTATTTTGACATAAAAGGGTCGTGAGGTATATTCGGCATCGCAAACCAGGTGTATTGTAATACCTTATTAATCCGATTTGCGCCGAGCCTATAACAAATGGTAGTCACCTTCCGAGATGGTCTTTGTGTGGCAATCTACGCCTGTTAGAGAATGAACCAGCTGCCATGAAATGTTATCGGAGGACGGTTGGGAGCTGATTGATGTATCGTTCTGGTCCCAGCCTCGCGCGCATCGTAGACGGATCGCAGTCCCAACGAATCTGTATCCGCTTTGATGGTACCACCCAGCGTTTTAGTTGTCGGATGATGAGCTAGGGGGGAGGTAGACGGCTTGTGTGAGTTTCATATGAAACGTTCTTGTCTAGTTTGGAAGACGGAAGATACGACTGGGGAATCTTGTCGACTGTTCAGTGTGATGACTGCGGTTGATTGTGGTCAACGGAGAGCTGGGAATGTAAAGAGCTAGTTAGTTGGCTCACTCGAGGTGAACCAGAGTCGCTGACATCGTCATAGAGGATATGCTTCCTGGGCGAACGGGAGAAGATATTTATTGATTTAAAAAATCCTATTTTGTCTGGGAATAGTTAATTTTTAAGCAGAATCCTTCCTTCTTTCATAAAGGAACGATAATATTAATTTTTGCAACTATGCAACATATTATTCCAAAATGTAACGTTTCCTTATTCCCATGGGATGCTCAAATCATGTGCATCTCATTGGTTGCTGGGTTCACAGCCTCTTAGACTCTCATTGACCTATTCAATTGTATTGATTTCATCGATCCCGTGTAGTCTTTACTACATTTAAATTACGTTTTAATTGCGACTTTCGTGGCCTGGTCATGGCTCTCTGAAGTTCATCCACCTTTTGATTGTCTCCAGCTGTCTGGGTTGTTTATGAAGGTAACAGCAATAAAGTTATTTATTGCGCCATGGATAGTAAAATTTATGCATGTATTATATAATCCCACCCCTTCTTATCCGTTGTGGTGCTCTGATCCCCCATCTAACGATGAAATTCCATTTAATGCGCTACGACCCGTGGCAATAAATTTTTTAATGGAATTTGCCTCGCCAGACAACCCCACCAGGTTGAGGACAGCCAATAGAAGTGTATTCAGGCCCTAGACAGCTGTATTCTGGTTCACGAGAGCTTGAAGATAGCCGTATTCAAGCCCTGTTGCGTCGTAATTCCAACACTACTTATATACTGTAGCGACTACGATCGATAAATGTAATCGATATAAATTGAATTGGCCAATGGGGCCCCAACACGCGTAAACATAGCGATCAAAGAAATATTTGTACATATCTAATGGAGACTTAATACATGTAAGCTTGGGATAATGAATGAAAAGTGTGCCAAAGATGTAAGAATAATTGTAACCTAGATAATATTAACGAAATTTATGTATTTCTTGCAGAAACTTTCTTAAATTCCTGGGGATTTGACATATTCCCCTTTATAATGGTTATTTATTTCGTTTTCGTATCAAAGCTGTTGTTTGCATGTGAGACCATTAATAGTTGTTATAATAATAATAATTGTGGTAATCTCTTTTTAAGATCATTAGGACCAAAATGTTCCGCATTAAAAGGTTCTGATGATACGTACGAAACCTATCTCTGGGTATCTGTTCAAATCGTCTGGTTAAATTTAAAATCAGGGCATAATTATGACATCCAGCCGTTCCAATGTGAGTTATAGAGTACAGCCTTCCCATTGTGGAGGAGATGTACATTGAAACCTACTAGAACATTGGGGGAGGGTGTATTTAACTTGCTTTAAAAACTCTATTGAATACCCCACGTTTTCTTTCTATCGGCCGAGTTCGTAAGGTTAATTGCAGCACACTCCAACGGTTTATAACACAGTGCAATGCATTTCTCAAACAATTAGATACGCACACTTCAGGCAGTACGTCAGCGCACTCGTTGTTTATAAGTTGTTGCGGTTTTTCTAGGACGCGAATGTACGCACTGGTCCGCTTGACCTTAATAGGTGATTAGGATAATTATTTTGAGGGTTGTTGTTTATCAACTGCCTTATTCACCGGCATGAAAGCATGGAAGTTCGGGTTGTATGAGGTTTGACGATTCCCATAGTCAACAGTGGGCCCAATACTCGAGTTGGCCGCGTTCAAGATAAACGTTTTTCGTTTCACCTTTGGTAACCAAAAGAACAGGACATATTGGAAATGACTGAAGAGCCATCCGTCGTGTGGCGATTGACCGGTGTAGCCCCCACATTGGTCCAATAGACTTAGATTTAGACTGACTTGAACAGAGGGAATTTGAGGCGCGGCTATCTGCTCCTGTTAGGGCATGAACCGTCTCTAACCGTGGCCGCCCATGCGCGGCGATCAATTGTTCAGTCCCGACTACATCTGCAAACATCCTGTATGGTTGAACCTTGGATGCGAGACTTTTTGCATGAAGTATCTTGGGTGTTTGCTAAAGGTGGCAACGTCCCCAACGCAACCTAATATGCGAGAGGTTATTAGTTTACTACTATTGACATGGCATTGAATGATGGTCTCTGGTCTGATTTAAAACAATAAGAAACGGACACGATGGTGTTTACCGAAGCCGACATCGACATGATGACTATAAGATAGCAAACTGTGGGACATAACGCAGAGGAATTTGGATTATTAGCTCGAAATTATCTCAATGAAAACGTTCAGGGGGTGTAGACGGCTCTCTCTGAAGACCAATCGTCGACTTCAGCGATGGCCTCAAAGCGTCGGAAACGACGATTTGAGAAACTATGGCCGTTCGGTTGATTTTATCTCTTCAGTCAACAGTCTGTGTGCTGTTCTGCTGCAAACATGTCACACCCATTCGCACGTGGTCACGCTCTCACGACCCCTGTACCAATTATGCGGGTCACCAGTCTGGATGTGTTAAGTTGCGGGAGGTCAGATGACAAGGTCAGTTAACGATGCTCCACTGACCGCAACTCCTACCACAAACCGTTTGGTTGTTGCGCAAATTGTGGTTGTTTTGTTGCATCATTCCTTGCAAGCGCATCTCCCGTCAGGTTATCAATCCGATATTCGTGGGTATTTTAAGACCACCGCCCTGGCTACAGTAAAATTATTGCTTCCTACAATGTGGTTTTTGTGTGGTTTGTGCGGTTATTTTGACCCAACATTTTGGCTCTTGAATCAATTGCGATAAAAGTTCGCGGGGACTCGGATTTACACTGGAATTTGCAGTAGCATTGATAGGCAGATGACGTTTGTGTGATGGACAATTACATGTCAAGGTTCATGCATCATATCGTCACACCGCTGCAAGTCGTCTGACGTAAACGTTACTCTTGTCGAGGTGCTGTCGAGGCTGTAGAAATTCAATCGAATTTAAGACAAGCTTTTGGTATCATTCTGTTAATTGGAACGCAACTGACAACTGTCTGTAACGGTGGCTACAAAGAAGTTTGATGGATGTGTCAAAACTGGGGCCATTGAAAGGCCCCATCCGCGACGCGCGCAAACAAACGAACGCACAGAATTAAAATGTGCATAAAATAAAATACGACACTGCTTTGTCGGACCCTCTCTAAGATCCAATAGGAGTTAATATTAATGTGAAAGAAATCCCTTGCTATCGAAAGGTTCTATCTTGCCTCGATACACCGATTAACCGATCTGCATAACCATCGCACCGCCGCTTATCTTGGTATTTATCCAACTTTCTTAAAGGTTTTCTCAGGACACCCTCTGTGGAGAAAATATATTCTTTAACTAGACCCCGAAGTGGGGGACTTCTGATGCATAAATGGCCCATCCCAATCGCCACTATCGCCGCTATCGATAACCATCAGATGAGTCACCCGTGTAACTTGGGTTTGGTCATTAAATTCACGAAGATGCCGCCACCAACACTCGAAGCCTCCTCCAAACGGTCGTTTGATGATTGGAGGCGCTCGCTTCGATACCTGACCCGGGATTCGAACCCAGGTAACTCACAAACAAGGCGAGGATGCTGACCGCTAAACCACCTTAACACTTATTGGAAGCGGAATGGTTGTGCGTGGCAATCGACAATCCTGCAGATTCTCCGCGAGGTTTTGATTAAATTTGACAATTTCCTTTTTTCGGAAAACGTTTTTTTCCAAATAAAATAATTTTAGTACACCGCGCATCTGGATGGTCAGTTGCCTCGACCTATGGAGCAATGGACGCGTTTGTCAAACTTATGTACTTCCATGATCGAAAATGGGAACCATGTCAAACCGAGAGTTTGAAAAACCCCCCGCTGTCGATCTGCCTCCCACGAAGTCGCTTAATTCACTCAAAAACCCCATTGATGTCCAGCTACTGGGTATCCTGCATCTGTCCTCTCGGTATTGGTCCACGACAGGTGCAACCACATTCCAGCACATTTGTCAAAAAACCTGCCTTTCTACGCGTCTCTTTCAAAAAACCGTTATTCTGGGAGCAATTGTTGGATAAACGCACTGAACATGTATGGGCGTTGCATCAATCACCGCCAAACCACCTTAACATCTACAGGAAGCTGAATGATTGGTGCGTGGCAATCGACAATCCTGCAGATTCTCCACGAGGTTTCGATTATATTGAACACTGTTTTAAGTCAAACGTTGATTGTAAATAAAATAATTAGAATCCACGGCGAATTTGAACGGCTTAGTTTTGTTTTGTATTTGGAGATTTTAATTGGTATTTCTTGTTATTTAGTTTATTCGTGTGAACTTAATTGGAATTTTTATCGTCGTCAGAAAATAATCCGCCCAAAAATGTCACAAATCTAAAAATAGTAAAGAAGACTGCAGAAATAATCAAGGGATTAATTGTTGGCAAAGGCCTGTCTCCGGTGTCTACGGCACGTAAATGTTGTTTGTTGTAAATTTAGAATCCGAAAGTGTTGATCCTCGAGATGCGGAGCTGTGGGTGCTCAAAGACGCAGAGACTTGAAAGCCTGAAGAAAATCGATAGTTGTTGTTGAAACGGCCGCCGTCTCCTAGACATCGTCGAGAAAGCTCCCCTCCTCTCCTCTGAAAAGCGACCATCCATCAAACACAAAACCCCCTTGTCTGGGGTCTTCGAAGTCTCCCGATGGATAGAAATTAAGGCGTCGGAACGCTGTCTGTTTGGAATTTTGCTTCTTTGGCGCGGCCAGCTCCAGTCAAAAGCTTCAAACACAACAACAAAAGCATCAACAACTACTAATACCACTGCTACTCTCACTTCAACAACGACAACTATTACTATTATTACAACAAAGTATGGTGTCATAAGGCAGCCCATTGGCAAAATCATGAGTCAGAAGCCAATAAAAAAGGATTATTGCAACGTTTGCAACGTTGAGTCGTCGTTTCCGCGTTATCTCAAACTAGAAGATGATCAGGTGTCATGGATAGCATGAGCAGTATTGAGACTAAGACACAGATGCTGTCTTCATCACAACGCCACTTTTGATCATTCAGATGACACCTCCAGCCCATGCACAATCAAGCGCGTCCTGCAAGGCACTTAGAATTCTAGCGGCACAGCAGAAACACCTTCCAGGCCGTCGGAACTCCTTGTGGATCTCCTCCACCACTCAGTTTGTAAACACATGTTCACCTCTTATCTACCTATCCCTTAAAAGAGGATTACCAGTCAGTTTTGTGTTTGTAGAGACTCCAATAGCAATTGCACGAAACGATGGTGTGACAGAACCGCCTTGAATCTTTAATTCAATTTCCTCCTCCTCCTCATCCTGTCAGTCTGTCCATTATTGAAGCACAGACACCCCTTCTGGAGCAATACCAGTGTCGAAAGTTATGAAAATGCGCATTAGAAAAACATTTGAAGATATGCCTGCGTGGTTAAAACCAATCAGATACGAATTATGTTTTGGCGCGCGTTATGGATAGAGCTATTCAATTTATTGCGCATTTGCCAAACTTTATAGCCTTCGATGGTTTAGTTTGTCTTTCTTGAAAATAAACCACGTTTTTATTTCGTATATTTGTGAATCTTCTTTGTAAATCGCAAATTCCTGTACCGATGTCTTTTATTGTACTTTTTTTATGCTGAAAGGTGTTAGTGCTCGTGACCTTCAGGTTCCCGAAAGTCTCGTTTGCAGCCCCATTGTTATGCCTCACTGTGGATCCCTTCAACCTATGGTAAAGGCGATCCCGTTTCAATCTCCTCCACCTCGCCTCCCGTGATCGACCCGGGGTGGGGTGGGTGGGTGGGTGGGACGAACAGGTGACGCGGCGAGAGTCTGGGTGTATCCAGATATCCGCACCCGCCTGTCAATTGGTCTTCCGGGGTGTGGTCGACCTCCTGAGGACATCGGTGAGAACTTGTCACAAGATTGGTGCACCAGAACCCACGACATGATACGCTTCGCCACATGCAGCATCACTAGATCAAAATGCAAGCACCAAGTTGTCATCGTGATATTTCGTTCACGAGGATTATCGCGGGACACCATTTTGAATCAACAGAATTTTAAGTAAACCCATGATCAGCAATTCCAATGCCCTGCGAGCAGATGCTCAACACGCTGTCAATAATTCCGCTTCCAGCCCGACATCCGAATTCCCGGGCGTTATTTTCAACAGACCATCATCTTGGACTGATCGGGTGGAGACGGTCTTCTGTAAATTCGGCCGTCGGAGAACAACTTTAACCGTATCACGGGCTTCGTGGGGCCCTGTGTAATTCCTCTCATAGTATACGGTTCCCAGCACTGACCCAATTCAATTGAAACCAATTTAGTGTGTCTGTTGGAAACAGCTAAAGACGTAATGCCGTTTAATACACCTGCAGGAGAAAATTTGCGTCGATCCAATGCTCCATCTATTGACAAGGTGACCATTTTCATAGTCGGAGATCAATTCCAGCTCAAAGACATCGTTCTTTATCGGAGTAATGACCAATTCGGAAACTTACCGCTGTTACGACGCCCTGCAATATCCAATTATAGTTCGGGATGCCGCAGACGGATATCATTTCAACGCTGGGATGATAAAACGATGACTAATGATTCGACAGAATAACGACCATCACATTTTGAAACGCCGCCAATACGTCTTAGATGTGTACGAAAAAATGGAAACGGCCGGGAGTTTGATTTTACGGATTTTACGTAGCCCCACCAACCGGAAGACATGGGAGAGACGGATAAGACTCCGGGGGAGTTCCAGAGAGTTGACCTGAACAGCCTCGTCTATTGTGATGTTGTATTTACACAGGGGTCGGGGGCAGTAAGACCATTCGACCAATCAGAGGGAGTGTGAGGAATGAGTCACTCAATCGATTAGATTGTTACACGACAGAGTGTTTACAGAAGGGTGTGACAAGCGATGTGGTGACCTTTTACACTGGAGTGGTTGTCTACACGTTACGCTAATTGGCGAATTGAATTAATTCAATAACCGTTTTGTAAGGAACCGAAATGATTCCCCAAAACCGCCCTTTGCGAATAAGTGTGATGAACCTTTGGCAGGTCGGGTTACAAGGAGAGAAGTACGTCAAACAATGGGTTCACGGTGGATGGTGACTGTCCGCGCCCGGGGTTGAACCTGGACGAAAGATGTCTGGCCTCAATTATTGCACCAACTGAACCTTGGAAGGCTTAAGCGCCGAATCCATCGGGTCAGGTTACTCAGGTGGCACTGTGGAAGTCACCTGCACGAAATTCTCGAGAATCTTCATTGCAAACCCCCATGAAGCTAGTAAGAGCTAGCAGCGCCAATTTTGGATTCGAACGGCCACGCGATTCCGCGGCAAATTTTGCTAACAGTAGGGCAGTTCTAGGTCACATGCACACCGTCCGAACTGTTCGCACTGTCAATCACATCGTACTTTCGAGGGCAGAGAATACGGCCGGAAATGCGCACAAATTACGCGCGACCTTGAAAACCATTACTCCATGGAAGCCGTCCCACTCTAAACTCAATTCTTTGCGTGTGCTCACAACCCCAACCCCTGATTTACAAATATCCTCTCTGTTCGGGAGAGTTTTATGATTGACTTCCGTGTTTGTGGGGACATGCGCTGGGTCGTAGACATTCTGGTTGCGGTGAAAGTAGCTGTAGTAGTAGTAGTTTGGCAGACGTTTAAAGGCGGTCATTGAAAGATCTTAGCAAAAGAGGTTCTATCAGTAGGAATAGCGCCAATATGCCTGTTATAGGAATGTCGTCTTGTTGTTGCAATCACAACCGTCTGCTATACAAAAACAGTCTCGTAATCTCGCCCACTAACAACCCCGGAAAGCGCACCAAATCCTGCCTTTATTCGTAATTCACTACTACACAGCCAATAGATTTCAACAAAACGCTGCTTGCTTCTTTTTTGTTGTCGTTTTTTCAGTCCTTCAAATTCGAGTTGCTTTTTCAAATTCAAATTAAACATCTATTTCGAAAGGAAAACCTGCATCTGTTTCTAGATAAATATAGACGAGGGTCTACAATGGATGAATGATAAATTATCTATCGTGCAGACTAACAGATATCGATTACTTCGGTGAGAATATCAGTCGTTTTTCACTTCACTTCAACTTTAAAAAATCGCTGCTGCGAATATCAAAATTGGTTAATTGAGCTGCGTTCACAGAAATCGGGTCTATCTGAAATCACCAAATTGCGGATTTGGCATAATTATTGGGTTCTTAAGTCGTCAAGGTTCATTTTGTGCCAGAATTCAAAACAAACGATCATCGGCAACGTTGATAATTCTTTAATTTCTCCAAAAGAATCGATAGTTTTAAGCGTGCACGCGTGATCAATTTGTGATGTACTATTTATTATTCATAAATTGTAGATTCCCTACTTTATCTATCAATAAACAGTTGATGATTTGCCTTTCAAAATTGCTGGTTTGTTTTAATTTGTAAAGAATCTGAACTCGAATGACCCTTAATATAAATTCGAGTCTCGCATATACGACCGTTACCCGTACACGTCACTTCCAATGAGGCCGCCTTATCCTCAACAATAAAGGACCCACGAGTGTTCGTCTAAGTTGGCAGGAAACTCACACCCCTTAAGCTAACTCGCGTGAAATCCGCACTCATCGAGTTTCGTCACTCGGACACTCGACTGTCTTCTTCAGATGCCTCTGAAACACAGTCTTCTGATTGGTGGGGGGCGGGGGACGTTTACGGGCTACAGCAAAGAGGAGGAATGTCATTAAGGACGATTTATGATGGGGAGAAAGTTTGAATTCCCGGTTTCCATGTCCTCGACTGGTTTAGTCAACCAGTGTTGGCGGAGGAGGAGGAGGAGGAGGAGGAGGAGGAGGAGGAGGAGGAGGAGGAGGAGGAGGAGGAGGAGGAGGAGGAGGAGGAGGAGGAGGAGGAGGAGGAGGAGGAGGAGGAGGAGGAGGAGGAGGAGGAGGAGGAGGAGGAGGAGGAGGAGGAGGAGGAGGAGGGAGGAGGAGGAGGAGGAGGAGGAGGAGGAGGAGGAGGAGGAGGAGGAGGAGGAGGAGGAGGAGGAGGAGGAGGAGGAGGAGGAGGAGGAGGAGGAGGAGGGAGGAGGAGGAGGAGGAGGAGGAGGAGGAGGAGGAGGGAGGAGGAGGAGGAGGAGGGAGGAGGAGGGAGGAGGAGTGGGAATTCAAGGTCATTGTAATTGCCAGAAAACGGAAGACTTTGACGAGAAAAAACAGTACAGGTCATGTTTCGTGAAAAGGTTAGCAGGATTGACCGTAAAGGGAAATCCCACCCAACCTAATCTGGTCACTCGAATACCCCTCCCCTCCTCCTCCTCCTCCACACACACACACACACACACACACACGGAGGACTTCTAGGGGGTCAATCACGCGTGCCTGGCGACCCCAAGAGTTACTCGCCCATTCTCGTTCCCCGATTGGCTGCTTTTAAGCCAATACGAATCAATGTTGCCGCGTTTTAGAGTAAAAACATAAAATGAACACGAGCACGCGTCTTTATGGCTCCTTGTGGGGGGGGGTCAAGAGAGTATCCAGTTCCCTACTAGGTAAACGCGTAACCTCGCTGTGATTAGGTTGGTCCCACGCACTTGAAGTTGCACTTGAAACACTTATTTTGCATCAACACGAACCTATCTGCGTCAACAGACACCATCCATATGCGTGTGACTACGAATTGCGCGTGAAACAGCGATCTGGCCCGTGGGAAGAATTGTCAATCCATATTTGCGCTCCTAGTAATAATAATATTCGATTTATTAAGGTCACGAGGACCATAGCTTTCAGCATTAAAGTTTACAATAAACTAAAATGTTACAGGATGTGACGGTTGTACGTAGAAAATGCAGAATAAGTTCAGAAGAATAAAAGAAGTTGCATCAAGGTAAATTAGGAAGAAAAGCCAATTTAACCCACGAAGTAGGCAACGTTTGGCAAACGGGAAATGGCGGCCATTGAAAGGCAGCTCTATCCAAAACGCGCGCCTGGCTAGCTCGCCACACATATTTAGGAATTGATTCAACGGCTATGACAAGATGAGGATAGGTAGTAGAGGATAAACCGGCATCAGTGGGATTTGCGATGAAGTTTCTCGGAAATATTTTTACAAGTGGCGTCCCCAGTACCACTCGAAATCGAACCCAAGCCCTCACCAACAGAGCGAGGATCCTGTGAACTGCTCTTTAGAACTGAGTATTGGGCTAACCGCCTGGAACCATGTACGGTATCATATTTCGTGTTCGTGGGTTGATTTGATTGCATGAGCGCTAATGAAGTGTTTTCATAAGGAATACGTTGTGCAATAAAACCCGAGTTAAATAATTGTATCGAATTTCATGTATGGCGATCGATTTCCATGCGACATTTGGACACGCATGACAACGCTCCAACGACGAAATGGTTTTGCCACGGATGGCTGGATTTGAACACATTCGTTGATGGATTCAATTAAGGCAAGGCAGCGTAACAAATCGGCCCACTAATTCATGTATACGTGTTAGCGGTCAAAAGTCCACAACTCCAACCAACGACAGACCATTGCGCACACCCAAACTCACTTTGGAACGCGGGCGCGCGTGCAAACACATCAACAGTGCCCCCGCCCACTAAACTACATTATTAAATGCCAATTCCACACGAAAAAACAACACACCAAGTTTGATATACGTATGCAAGCGTATTTAATTGCGACTTCAACAATTACTTTCAGTACAAAAGCGGCGCGAATGTGCCATGGAGGCATTTTCATACACAAACAAGGGGTGGATGGGTGGGGGGGGTTGTCGGTAACCTACAAACAACAAACTCGGACGCGATTGGACCTCACATCATTCGTTTGTTCATATTGACCGCCATTCTCCGCAGGTTTGGGTAGATGAGGGGCATCGGTGGAGGCTGGAATTGGCTGGCTCCGCCCTTACCCCCCAATCCCTCCGAAACACCATTCTCGCAGAAATTGATCAGCTGGTGACAGGAAGACCGCACAATGGACGTGGAGGCTGCAGGGACCACGACGGAGCCGCTCTGGCCGCTGTCGCCCCCCAGGCCAGTGTCCGGCGAGCTGTTGGTTCTCTCGTTCATACCGACGAAATTCAGGAAGGAGTAGGAAGGGGGAGGCGGGCAGGCAGGTTGCTGGTGAATCGGCTGCACGTCCACATAGTGTTGTCTTCGTTTACTTGGTGAGTTGGAGGAGAGGAGAAGCTTTTGCTGGCGGTTATGCTGCCCGAGGAGTTCAGTTCGTAGAAGATACTTGTTCGGGTTGGGGTACTCGTAGGCATGGGTGACGGCGGAAGAGGATGGGGTGATCACACTTCTCCGGGGCGGTGGAGGAGGCTGACTGGTATCGACCGTGGGAGTTGGGGTGAAGACGAGATATGGCACTGTATAATCCTGCCTACTTTTGCACCTGAAGCCCCGTGGCACAGGGGTTACACACGCAGAGGAGATGTGCGTCGGACAGGGTGTAGCAGAACAACTATTCAGCATCCCGCTGTTGTTGTTGGTACCGGTACGGTTGGTGACCACGCGGGGCTTCGAGGGGAAACGACCAGTTCGAACATACTGGTAGATGTCATCAAGATCGTCGTAGAGAACGTGGCATTCCGACGATCGGCCGATATCTTCGTTCTCCAATTGGATGGACATGGCAGCGGCTATGCTTCCGACGGCGGTGTGCGAGACGACGGTGCCTTCTCCACCCAGGGGGCCCAGTGTTTCGGTTAGCGGACGATGTGACGGGCCCACCGAGGAGCAATGAGTCACTTCTTCAAGGTACTTCAAAAGATAATTCAGACCGTAAGCCGGGTGGAATGCGGCCAGGAAGTGGGCCACACGTGAGGCGTGAGTCTTGAGCTCCCGAGCATAGAGGCGCGAGGTCTGGGGTGTCGCCAGGATGAAGCGATGCTGAGCAAGCATTTCGGCGGTCACGACGAAGAAACGTGAACTTCCACCGGCGCCGTTGTTGCTGTTGTTGGCGGCACATGCCGGCCCGCAGTCCGCGATGGGTTCAAGAAAGACAAGATCTCCGTGGTAGCAGGAGGTCAACTGAAGTCCGGCACCGCCTTCTCGTGTGGAAGGAGAGGAAGAGGTCAACCAGTTGGCCAAACTGTGCTCCATAACTGGCCGAACAACCATTGGAAGAGAGAAATGTGACAGGAGTGAGAGGACTGAGTGGGCTCCTGAAGTAGCCCAGTTGGGGAAGAGGTTCTCCCGTGCGTTTGGGGGAGCTTGGGCCACGGGTGAAAACACCACACTCTTATCGTCCAAGGGGAGGTAGACCAATCGGGATCCGCTCGCGAACCAGTAGAGGGCGTCGTCGGGTGAGAGATTGTTGGCGGCGGCAGCGTATTTGGCAAGAGATTTGCTGCCCAATACCTCACACTGCAGCAGAGATGCTGAGGGTGGGCACTGTGGGTGGTTCTTTGAGATGAGGCGGCAGCTTCTGCAATCCAGCAACCGCAGTACAGTTCCCGGGTGAAGATTGACGACATTATCCATGTCCAGGGTAACGGGGCTTCTGTTTCCACCCGAGGAGCTAACCGAAAGAATGCACTTGGTCTGCTTTCGTAGGAGAAACATCGAGGGACGGGCTTTCCATAGGGCTTTTCCGCTATTCCAGACGGTAATGCTGGGGCTGGGAAGGTTTTCGTTTTGCTGTTTCAACATTTCAAACCAGAAGGGGGAACAGGAGGTTAGAATGAGGGGAATTTGTTCTGTAGATTGAGTGTTTGGTAACTGGTCGAGCGGGGTTTGGCACCGTGAGGAGGATGAGGAAGTCCGGCTTTGTTGGAGGCGTTCAAAGGCGGAGGAGATTGAACCCCATTTGGGTGGAGTTGGGTTAAGAGCTGGCGTCGAGATTGCAGACCAATTACCGCGCACCAGACTGACGCCGCAGACAATTTTGAGCGCTAGGGCTGGCTCCTGTTTCAGTACACACTTACAGCCAGGTTTTAAGCACTCAATGCGAACGAGACGAGAGGGTTGATCAACCGAATAGGAAACATTACCCTCACATCGCTCCTGTTGGATCAGGTCTCTCGCTTTCATACGGACCACATCACTAGGGTTGTTTGGAGCGCAAACCCATTCCATTTGGGGTTTGGAAGAGGGAAGTTGGCAATTATTGTTGTCATTGGAATGGTTATGAGGCTGAAGGCACTGATTTCGTAGATGCGGTTGTCGCTGTGCTTCCGAGCAGTTTTGAAGGAAGGATGAAAGATTTTCAAGGACGAGGGTTGGCACGGTGGTAACCATTTGACCAGCTGAGGGTTCATTTCGGAGGTGGAAACGATAGGAAGAGGGCTGATCGGCCGCTGATGAAAATTGACTAGTCTCCATTGATGACGTTATAAGATAATCCTGAAGGGATGGTGTTATTCCAGGGGAAGCAATGGTAACTCCTTTGTATACCATAAGCAAATATAATTCACAATAACCGCATCAGCTTTATTAGTATTCGAACAGAAAGCTTTTTCACAATAGCAATAAGAACACACAGGACAGTCGATACGAGACGTCAAATATGCACGAAGAACCGCGAACAGTCATCACAAGTGGCCATTGCGCGCGTATGCGACCTGGCTGTTTATTGGCTAGTGGATTGACCAATGAAAGGGCAGAAAGTGACTAAACAGCTGTTCTAGTTGCAGGATGCGTGAACGTGCGCAAATGCGCTAGCCACTAATCGTACCCGTATCGCCGCGTGTATGCCCGCTAAAGCGTGTTGATCCGGGTAGCCTAATTTGAAATACGGCTCCCAACTTTATTGCTATTAGGTGTGGTTGTATCCTTCATTCTAGCATCTATTGATTTTCTAAATTCAACCACTTTTAATATATTTTTTTCTAAATTCTCTGAATAAATCTACTTAGTGTTAGAATTTTCTTGATTTGACGAATGTAATTAAATTGGCTTCCCAGGATTAGTGACACCTAAAAACAGCCCATTTGAATGTAAATGAAATAAATGGAAAAAGACCAGTTCACACGCCTAGATTCCACAAAAGTCGATAACCAACCCCTAAATCCCAATCACGCCGTGTATGCGTCATCGTGGTAACAGCGTTGCGCGTAACCCTAGGAACCAGGTTGGTCCTCTTGGGTTTCACACCGCTTTTTATCATGAAAATCAAGCGATTTATTTAGAATGCGTTATTGTGGATTATGGGGTTACATTTGTCATGGACTGATAAAATCTTGGCCATCACAACAATTCAGGGTGTGTTCAGATCAAAGGGAAAGAGTAGTAAATGCGGTGATTTAAAAGGATTGATCTTGTTTAAACCTGGACGTGCAACATGCTAATTAGATGTGTTGTTTGGTTCCGAGTCCGAATTCTAATAGTATTCACGCGACTGCGTAATTGATTCGTACAACCCACACATGCTGGAAAGAGTTAAGAATAAAGAGCACGCGGATAATTTGTGGAAGATAAAGAATTCAGCTTGATGTTAGAAACATTTAGTTATTTACTGTTCCCCAGAGGCCTCCATGCAGTGATTACAAATAATCAATTAAAGAATCCACTATGGTGACACGAACGTCCGCGTGTTATTTATTGGAACGATAACACACTCTGTTTTGTAGATTGTCGTTTAAGTTGTTTTGTTGGATGCCTATTTTTTCCTACATTGCATGCTGCCCCACTCCACATTGTCAGGTCTTGTTCTCATTTTCTATCACATACAACCCTCGCACCCCACAATAATTGTGTTTACTCTCAAACAAAGTTTAGCACTCCGACTTATATGAAGACCGTGACGTCTTAGAATTCCAATGAAAACACTATTTTTAGTAACAAACAATGCCCCCGTTATATTTTCCGGTCTTATAATGTGCATGTTTTGCGTTATTGACTCTCCCGGTGAATGGTCACAACATTTTGACAGACTGTCATTTGTCTTTATCCCGACTTGTTTGGTTAACTTCTATCTGAACACTTAATACTGTTATGAATTATTATTAATGAGCACCAATGACAATTACAGCCTAAGAGATCCCAGAATCTGCGCGACAAATCAATTTAGAGGTTTCAATTGAACTGCCAGCAATCGATCGGCTAATTATAACTTAATCGATATTTCTGTGATTGCGATTTCAATTGCTTACGTGGACATTCATTTTTGGTTGGTGTCAATTTTAATTAGGTCCCATAATTCCTACTGCCTACTTAAGCCTTTCGAACAGTCTTCAGGCTATTAAATAGCTATTACGTTAAAGTTTAATGCAGTTGAAATTAAAAAATGAAAATGATGATGGCGGATTCCTGAGTGATGACAAATTAGTGTCTGGGCTTTGTTCACACGGCGGCGGGCAAATTCGATTAGTCATGCTCTAATGAGTCATTTACTGCCCATGGGAGTCCCCGACTTTTTAGAGAGCAAATAGGCAGAAAGCCTCGAGTGGAATGTCTAGGAGAAACGTATATTGTGCAGTGGATTGTTTTCAATGGAAAAAACGCAGAATAACGATTCTAGAGGTAGACTCGTAATCGGCAGTAACTTGACTGGTTTACAGGGTTCCGCCGAAAACATTTTCATGGGCATATCTCATTCGATTTGATACTTTGTGGTTTATATTTTAGAGGTACTAAACGCAAACGTTAATTGACGAAAAACTTTGTTCGGCTGTCATATACCAGTTTTCCAAACAGCGGATACTTAACTGATGATACTATATTCGACGATTGTGCCGTGTTTTACCAGTTGCATTTTTCTTCCATACATAATAATTATGTTAATTTTTATTTCATGCAAAGAATAATTCGATTTCTGCAGAAATCTAGCATCGAGCAAACGTTGGGCGGTGTGACCTTGAAACATTATCGCGACCTTGAAACTTTAAATCGGCACACAAACTAGTTTAGTGTAGTGTGTTCACGCCCTAAACGCATAAAAGAACCAGCATAATTTCTAGATGTTTTAAAAAACATACACACCGCACGGTAAACACTATTATGCTTCAAACAAACCACTGGCCTTCCTGTATATGCCGCGCATCGTTTTACACTGTGTAGTTGTACATAGCGAAGTAAATACACTTTTTACACATCAGTCGGCAGTGTAGGAGTTTTTGTTATCTGTTAAACCGCTCATCGCGGATCTCTAAGTGGTAGACAAAAGTCAGTACGACAAGCTCCTTTCATCGACAAAGCCCAGAGACCTCGACGTGGTGGGTAGAATACGTAGGTGGGGTGTGGTTGGGTGGTCAAAATATTATCGATCGGGCAGCACTACAGTTACCTCGGCATTCTAACCAATTATTTGGGGCATAATTCCCACACCGGCTAGGTTGAACAATAAATGAACTAATGGCAGGCGTCGTGAAATGCTGACTATGGTTTTAACGACCATTTGTTACGTCCGTAGTCAAAATACTATATTATTAGTATTTTTGATGCGTTTTATTAACAACCCGCTAAAAGCAGACACGAAATTATTATGAAAATGTTAAATACAGCAACGACGATTCCGAAAACAGGGCTTAAAGCGGATTCAACAGATTTTAGAGGCGAAGTAAAGCTAGTTTAATTTAGGCTGGCTGCTATAACCAAAAACACTTCAGAACCCCAAGAGTCTTCATGGGAGAAAAAGACCCCCGAGAGCCCTCTGAAAAATATGCTGAACTTCGTAAACTCCATGCAACATATACACATGATCATCTTCTAGATACCACGAAATGATTGTTTTGTTTATTGGCTTCTGACTCATGATTCTGTAAATGGGCTGCCTTACCGCACACACCCCTGGTCGTCATACTTTTCCGATTTGTATAATGTCTGAGATGCAATAGTCGGCCCCTATTTAACACGGGGTTTCCCCTATTGGTCCAATGAGATGAAGGCCTGATTTGAGTAGATAAACCTTGAGTACGCAAGTGAAGTTCGCATTCAATGACCCCGACTAGGTAATGTGATCACGTGAGATAATAGGGCATATTTATCGGTTTGAAATAAAGTGGAAACGGGCATGTTCCCCAGCAGATTAAGAAAAGGAACGGAATGGTAGATTTAGTAGTAATTGTTGTTGTTTTAATAATGGTAGTAGCTGTTGTAGTTGAAGTGATAGTAGTCGTGGTAGTAGTAGTAGTATTAATAGTAGACGTAATCGTAGTAGTAGCAGAAGTTGTTGTTGTTATTGTTGTATTAGTAGTAGTGATAGTAGTAGTAGTAGTTGTTGTTGTTGTAAGTGCAATTGTAGTTGTTGAAGTAATAATAATAATAATTGTATCGGCTTTATTGGGGTCGCGAGGACCAAAACTTTCAGCATAAAACAAGACAGTATAACAAATACTGTATATGAAAATTGACTTTTAGTTCCTGCTTCACCTGCACTGGTGAAACTAAAAATCGGGACAAATAAGGAATGAACCAATTGCGATGTGCCGCCGATCTTGTGGGCATTGAACGGTATAGCCTACGCATTAGTCGAAGAGATTTACACTTAGATAAACTGGGATAGAGGGGATGGGAGGGGTCACTTAAAATATGAGCAGCGATTTGTGAACAACTATTGAAGTGACGGCGAAAGATGATTTCTTGAATGAAGAGAATAGGCAGACCACTAAAAACCGAGATAATTTTAAAAAGCCTACGAAGGGTTAAAAAGTGAGAACATTTAAGGCCGGGTAAAATTACCGGGGAACAATAAACAATAAGGGGAATTATACTGGCATGGACAAAGGTTTTTATACGGCTAGAGCTTAAACCAAGTCTCCTGAACCGGCGAACTAAGAAACAGAGGCGACGACATTTATCAGAAGACGGCATCCACATGATCACTCAATGATAATCGACTGTTAAAAATAACGCCGAGGAATTACGATTTTGAGCTCGAGGCGAAATTGTGGAGTGAGTAGATTTCAGGAGTTTCAACATCGGCTCTCAGGGAAATAGTAATGGAGATGCATTTTGATGCATTCAACAGAAGACCTTTCTCCGAAGACCACTCGAGTACCTGCATGCCCGAGCTGTTGAGAATCACCCATCGTCTTGCAGAAGTTGTTGTAGTTATTGTTGTATTAGTAGTAACCGTTTTCTTGTTGTTCTTTTTGCCTATCTAGGACAGTCACAGTACTAAAGCTAGAAATACGAAATATGCCGCCATAAAATACGTGTGTTTCGTTAAAGCGCCGGCATAAATGAAAATTCGCGCAAAATTCGATTATATTGAAATCGGAGTGTCTCTGCGAGTGAAATGGGAGAAAGCGTGGTTGTTGTCAAGCGAATCGGCACATTCGTCCCGGACTGCGTAACGGCGACGCAAAATCTGGATGTCAGTTATATGCTTCTAACTTACACGTCATTCCAAACAACGACACCGGGGTTCGAGAGAGGTCAGGGAAACACTTATCTGCTACAAGGAATTTTTCTGATGAGAAACATGAGTGCCTCGACTGGAACAATCAAAAGGGCGATTTGGTCCTCTGAAAATGCCAAGAACTATTCAGGTAAAACGCCCCCCCCCTCCCCGCAATATGTATTCTCCGAGACAGAACATTTTCACATTAAACAAAATATCAACCAATCAATCAACCTGCCTCCTGCGGTTGCGTACGGAGAGCCTAGCATTTAAATATCTTTCCCGCGTCCATGACTAAGCATAAAACCGATATGTCGGAGTGGGTGTTTTTTTGGATGATTTTTGCCTTTTTGGAGGATTTTGTATTTCTCGTTTTGGAGGTCGTGGCCCCCGCACGTCCTGTTTTTGTCACAATTCGGGCTGCTCCGTTTTTGATCTCGTCTTTTATACGTCACCTGGGTTTCAGTATATAAACAAATTTATTTACGTGCCGCGTTTACTACTAATTTGTTCTTCGATCAGAATATAATCGAATTTCGTGTGAATTGTCCGTCCGTCCGTGCCTGCGTTGATTAAGGTGGAAACATTTTGAGGTTTGACGCTCGTCGAATGAGGGGGTTCTGACCTGAGAAATATTAGACATTCGCTGGGGAGTCTGTAACGTAAACGATGGTAAATTGAGTCGTCTCAGTCAGGCATAACGAGAAGAAGACGCGGTGAATTGATTGAATGTGTCCATAATTAAACGCACAAGAATCACCAAAGGAATCATCATTTATAAACCGTAGACCCTCAACTATGCACACCAATAAACAGATGATTATTTTCTCTTCGAAGTGGTTATTTAATATGAATTTGAAATAAAACTCTAATTTGAAAGACCCTGTAATTTTCGATGAGAAATTAGGTGCAGCACCCGTCCATAATTCATAATAAGGAATATGCATTCATGGGAATATAGCATAAGCTTTGGGTAAAAATGGGTCGGTTCTTATGGCCGCACGCTATCAGGTTGCTCCACGAGCTGGGAGACGATTAAATTCTGCTCGAATCTTGTCTGCTGTAAAGAAAGGCAGCTGTGCTCGTGCATGGTGGTGTGTGAGGCATCCTGTTGAGAAGTTGAAGGTAAGTTTCCGTACTCCTGCTGAACCAGATATTGATTATTTCTGCCAAACAAACAAATTATTCACCGCGCTAAAGACTAACCACTCCAAGCACGACCTCACTCCTACGTCTATTAACTCTAGAAAATTCTGGATGTGTGTCAGTTTATGTTGCTAATCAGTGTTCGAGGTTTTGATTCACTGGACCTCAATGAATCCATTGATTTATTTTAACCATCAGTTTTGGCGAGACATAAAACGCCGTTGTCCCCATTGTTAAAATTATTGGGATCACATTCCTTAGTCAAGCACGATGTTATGGTTAGGCTTTATACCTGGCGAATTGCATGCTGAAAAAAAGTTTATGTTCTTAAACTTGATAAAGTGCATATATTCTCAAAACCCTTACGGTCATAGACGCAAGTCGATTTGTGACAGTTCAAAAGGGCTAATCGAAGGAGGAATAACGAAGCCAGTGTTCTTTACTGACAAGGAAAGAATGTCAACCGTTACAGATGCTGCGACCTCGAACTCTTTGTTTATTTATGTCAACATTTGACATGCGTTTACACGTTGTTTGCGATGTGTAAGCGGCGTGTTCAACAAAATCGCGAATTATTTCATGAAAAAACGCGTTTCTCTGGTAAATATCCTTTTAAACTATTTAAAATGCCACAAAATCGTATCCGAAGACACGAAAGCTTTCTTGACTGATTTCCAGCGAGTTTCAACATTCTTATCTTTCGTCGATGTTACCGGATCAAATCCAACACCTACCGTCTTCCGCGAATTCTGCATCAAATGCTCTAACTGACGGCAGTTCAGCCTCCCGAGCCTCGTGGAAGTAACCTCTTATCCCTCATTTTTGTTGTGGGATAGGCCGGTTCTTATCTTGAACACTTTGTTTACTCATTTATAACCTCCACACGCACGCAAACCCGGCCTTTCATATTAAATCGATGTATTGAACAAAATCATTAATTTTTGCACCAACCTTTTTAATTATCCATGCTCTTCATCGCCTAATTTTAAACCATATAGAGTATGCTCACAGTATTTATATTCGGCTACGTATTTGTTTCATTATTCCACACGAATTTATTACTGTTTTCATCTCCTCCGAGAGGATCAGCCGGATTAAATGAAGTTTTACTACCATACCGATGATGCCCTTTGGTTATTTACGGCATATTTCCGTATCCTGCGACGCATGAACCAGGATGTTGATAGGCCATGCAGATGATTTTAGCCAACGTTTTTTTCTATCTTGTTTTCGGTTTTCACCATTGCTTTGGAGAATTTAGCCCCGACGGATTTCGTTTTTAGGCTCTAAGACAAGATACAACACACCGCTCTGCTGTCAGAGGAGTATGAGACATCAAGTGGTTAAAAAATATTCAAATTTTCGCCATCATTTTGAAAGCCCTGAAAGTAAAATAGATTTCGAATTCGTCGTCTAACGGAACTTGATTGAGACTTTTATAAACTCAGAGATAATTATTTCGAGCAACCCTGGTAGAAATAGTTCCGCGACCTATCCATCCGCAAACAAGGACGCACCTCCATACTGACCGGTTTGTGGAAAATGACTGTGCCTGCTTAATATGCTATTGCCGAACGCAGGTCTACCTCCCAATGCAGTCTGGATCGATGGAAACCACCCGTTTCCGAATACACATGGACGATTTTTAAGCTTCTGTTAAGTTATTTCTTTTGACGCACTTATATTTATTCAAATTTAAGTTAACGTTACTTGAAAAAATAATAATAAACTTGAACTGACCTTTTCGTTTGAATGTTTCTATGTGTTGTTCGATTCATGTGGCGATATTTTAAAATGAATTCCGCGATATACACAAACAAATAGCTTATTATTTCGTTTATATTTAATTAATTAAAGACAATCAATTATCCGGCGTTTTAAGAATGCAGCTAGCCTCCAGTAATCTAGCGTACTTTGTAACCAGTTCTGATACATACACCAGAATTAGTCGTTGAAAAACGTATAGTCTCTATAATTATTTCAAAGTAATGCAACAGTTCTTCGGGTTGTAAGAATAAGAGCACCTATCTTTTTGAAATCTCTTCGCCTATGTCTGTGGGCTAGAGTCAGCTGCTTTACGACAATACAACATGGCATATTTCCACACTAATTTTGATGATATCGGGATTGTTAATCTTTAACTTAATGGTTTTTGGAGGTCTGTAGAGCTATTAGATACCGCCCAAGACATTTTCATTCTTCGAGATTTCTTAAATGTGTCTGTATGCGACTATAAGCTGCTAAAACGTCTGGTCATCGAATATCGTTTGTCGACCACTCACGTGTAGTCAACAATGCCTAAACACGACACATTCACAATTTTTTGGTCTCATTTTAGATAGACGAACACTGACATGGGTGGTCAGTGTCTTACCGAGTCTATGATTCTGAAACGGGCCCAAAAAGATAATATAGAAAGTATCAAGCGAGTTAACCTGTGGGGTCTTCATATTTGCGATGCTTCCTTTCTGCACCAAGTGCCCACACTTGCCGTTGTTTCTTTGAGGTTTGATGCGCCAAATTTATATGCGATTACACATTTAGCTCCAACAATATTTCGGATCTAAGTGCATTCTCGGATTGCGTACATTTGAAGGAGTTATATCTTCGAAATAACCTGATAACCGATTTATCAGAGGTCCAGCATCTCAGCAAGTTGCCGTACCTCCACATCCTCTTTCTTCTGGGAAACCCCTGTTGCTATCCCCCCGGTTTGTCTCATTTTTACTCATGTTTACCTTTCATAGACGCCAACAATATTGACACCTTTACCGAGACGACCGAGGATTATCGGCCAACTGTGATTCGCCACATCCCTCCACTAGAACGTTTAGACCTGCGATGTAGCGTTTTTTTATATTATATCCATTGTGCCCCTTTTTATACCAATGTGTGCAACCGGCAGTCAGCATTAGCATTTTGTTATGTTTCCTAATTCAAGTGTACTTTTAGTCATCAAATTTGACTAAATTCATTTTTGAATTGATTCGAAAATGCAACAGCTGTTTCTTTCCTTTCCCTCAGCTGTGTCGGAGGTCGAGAAAATGAGAGCCGCTGGATGTGAACCTGCTCCTATGGAGAACATTAAAGGACAGTCTCCTCCGCGTGAGGTGGCTCGCAAAGACGGGGTTTGTGTGTGTTCTTTAACCTATAACGTTAGTTGGGAAAAATAAAAATATTTTAATTTGGCTTTCTCTTTGTCTGCAGGAGAATTCACAGGACCTCGCAGGTGAGGCCCTCGCATTCGAGACCGCCACTTCCCTGCCCATCAATGAGTGAGTTTTTAATTCACCGATGTTCATATTTTCGGTTCATTTAATACACTCATCATACAAACAATGCGATCCGTTGCCGTTCGTTGATTTCTTGTGGTTCTTGAACCGCAACTTTCATAACTGACATGAAACCCAGAACGGGCATCTCTGTTTCGCCTGTGGTTGCAACAGTTTAGGTCTTTGAGTGGCATTTCAATTCCACGTGACAACGTTTAATGACTAGCGGGACGGAGCACTTGCGCTCTTCGTCATGCCTGGTAGATTTGACTCGAGATTCACTTGCTTCAGGCGTGACTGACTAGAGGTGCTTCTCCTCACCGACACAAAGCGGTCGAAGCGCCATTGGTTGACTGTTAGTTAACCCGAGGCGTGACTGACTAGAGGTGCTTCTCCTCACCGACACAAAGCGGTCGAAGCGCCATTGGTGGACCGTTATTTAACCCGAGGCGTGACTGACTAGAGGTGCTTCTCCTCACCGACACAAAGCGGTCGAAGCGCCATTGGTGGACCGTTATTTAACCCGAGGCGTGACTGACTAGAGGTGCTTCTCCTCACCGACACAAAGCGGTCGAAGCGCCATTGGTGGACCGTTATTTAACCCGAGGCGTGACTGACTAGAGGTGCTTCTCCTCACCGACACAAAGCGGTCGAAGCGCCATTGGTGGACCGTTATTTAACCCGAGGCGTGACTGACTAGAGGTGCTTCTCCTCACCGACACAAAGCGGTCGAAGCGCCATTGGTGGACCGTTATTTAACCCGAGGCGTGACTGACTAGAGGTGCTTCTCCTCACCGACACAAAGCGGTCGAAGCGCCATTGGTGGACCGTTATTTAACCCGAGGCGTGACTGACTAGAGGTGCTTCTCCTCACCGACACAAAGCGGTCGAAGCGCCATTGGTGGATCGTTATTTAACCCGTGGCGTGACTGACTAGATGTGCTTCTCCTCACCGACACAAAGTGGTCGAAGCGCCATTGGTGGATCGTTATTTAACCCGAGGCGTGACTGACTAGAGGTGCTTCTCCTCACCGACACAAAGCGGTCGAAGCGCCATTGGTGACAGCTTAGTCTACTGACCTTTTGTCTTTGTTTTCGCGTCCGTGTATCTTCCTGCGGTCCCAGGTTTTTGTCAATGAATACCTCGTGTTTTTTCTCAGCATCGCCACTCATCAAGAACCCGAAAGTTTGGAATCTGTTCGTCGCCGAATATCCGCTCTCTCGGTCGCCACGAAGCAGGTAAGACGGTTTCGTGCATAATACTACTGCTGCATGCATGCATGCAAAAGATACGTCTTCATCCCGGAGCCGGGCAGATATATCCTTTTGAAACGTAAAACAACGAAAATCCATTCTCTCTAAATTACTTCGTTAATCTGACCATTCGTTCCGATAGTCCACAAGAATGGATGTTCACTGGAGTGTTTCATTATTGTTTATCGCCTGCCTTGCACTATTTCCAGACACTGGCCGACATTTTGCACCTTCTGCCCCGCCTAAATGCCGACGCTCTTGCTCTCTTGGCCAGGGAAATCGATAACAGACGCCGACAGCTCGAAGCGCCGACGAATTCCCCAGTTTCGGAAGCCGGCGAGAATTGAATGGGCGATTTTCTATGAAGTTTTTTCTCCATTGTTACTTTTTTATTCTCACATTTCGATGTTCTTTGTTGTTGCTTGAAATGTAGACAGGTGTCCGACCATTCTATTGGGTGTTCCACGCCCTCGAAATTGACTGCACGCTTGAATGTTTTGGGGAAACATGCCTTTCGTAGCGGAATAATTGAGCTTAATTTTAATGGACAGCGTGTTTGCCGTTGCTAGATTCTGGGTCGCTACTTTCGCGGGCTCAATCCTCACGTGATGAGCGATCTCCAGTGGGTGGGGGCAACGGCGTAATATTTAAAGGAATCAGTCCAATGGTTCTCCTAGTAGTGGTGGTGTGTCAGGAATAAAACTAATGTTGCGACGCGTTTGGTAAGATGGCTGTTCTTGTTGGTATTGAACGGTATGGTCTACGCATTGGTCGAAGAGATTTACATTCAGATAAACTCGGATGGGAGGGGATGGGAGGGGTCACTTAAAATACGAGCAGCGATTAGTGAACAATTATTGAAGTGGCGTTGAACGATGATTTCTTGAATAGAGAGAATAGGCAGACCACTAGAAAACGAAATTATTTTAAAAAGTCGATGAAGGGTTAAAAAGTCCGAGCATTTCAGGCCGGGGAATATTACTGGGGAACAATATACAATCAGGGGAATTATACAGGCATGGACGAAGGTTTTTATATGGCTCGAGCTCAAACCAAGTCTCCTGAATCGGCGAACTAGGAAGCAGAGTACGGCATTTATCAAAGACGGCATCCACATGATCATTCCATGATAACCGAATGTTAAAAATAACGCCGAGGAATTTAGATTTTGAGCTCGAAGCGAAATTATGGAGTGAAGAAATTTCGGGAGTGTCAGCATTGGCTGTCAGGGAAAATGTAATATAGATGCATTTTGATGCATTCAGCAAAAGACAATTCTCCGAAGACCACTCAAGCGCCTCCGTGACTGCCTGCCCGAGCTGTTGAGAGAGGGTTGCCAATGACCGAACAGGGTATCTCAAATAATACTTATATCCTCCCTCGTTTTTGGGGGTGAATCAGCATGCTCCCCATCGATTCCGTGAAATTGAAACATTTCCACAAACGTCCATCATCATAAGTCGCATCCAATTAAAACATGTTTTGAGGTAATATTTTGACAAATTGCACAGTTCTCGAAACAGTTTGGATATCGGATTTGTCGGAACGATCGCTGTAAGGCGGTTTTTAGGTTGTTGATTTTCTAGTTGCTTGATGACTGAAATTTAGGAAGGTGAATAGAAAATGAGGCGTCCTATTAGAGCCTGTGATTCGACTGAAGTGTTGAAAAGGGTATTATTATAATGAATGCCAAGACGAAATACGATTAGAAAAACACCCCAAGCAGAATGCATTATAATACGCGAGGTATGCAAACCGGTCATCTGTCAACGTACACGCGAGAGACATTAACAATATATTATTTATGATTCATTAACATTGCAAACCCTCCAAACTATATATCAGTAGACAGAGGTGATTTTCCTCTCAGAATGGGTGTTTCATTTGGTTTTGAAAAGGAAACTCAGACGTGTATAAAAGTGGGTCGATTGTGTAGCTGTCCGCGACCTCACTCTGTTCACGAGAGACCCTGGGTTCGACTCCCGGCCATCAACGAACGCTGGTGGAAAGCGGCGACGGTCCGTAATCCAGCGGCCAGGAGAGGGCTGTCTGCTGGTGGAAAAGCGGCGACGGTCCGTACTCCAGCGGCCAGGAGAGGGCTGTCTGCTGGTGGAAAACGGCGACGGTCCGTACTCCAGCGGCCAGGAGACGGCTGTCTGCTGGTGGAAAGCGGCGACGGTCCGTAATCCAGCGGCCAGGAGAGGGCTGTCTGCTGGTGGAAAAGCGGCGACGGTCCGTACTCCAGCGGCCAGGAGACGGCTGTCTGCTGGTGGAAAAGCGGCGACGGTCCGTACTCCAGCGGCCAGGAGACGGCTGTCTGCTGGTGGAAAGCGGCGACGGTCCGTAATCCAGCGGCCAGGAGAGGGCTGTCTGCTGGTGGAAAGCGGCGACGGTCCGTAATCCAGCGGCCAGGAGACGGCTGTCTGCTGGTGGAAAACGGCGACGGTCCGTACTCCAGCGGCCAGGAGACGGCTGTCTGCTGGTGGAAAGCGGCGACGGTCCGTAATCCAGCGGCCAGGAGAGGGCTGTCTGCTGGTGGAAAAGCGGCGACGGTCCGTACTCCAGCGGCCAGGAGACGGCTGTCTGCTGGTGGAAAAGCGGCGACGGTCCGTACTCCAGCGGCCAGGAGACGGCTGTCTGCTGGTGGAAAAGCGGCGACGGTCCGTAATCCAGCGGCCAGGAGACGGCTGTCTGCTGGTGGAAAGCGGCGACGGTCCGTACTCCAGCGGCCAGGAGAGGGCTGTCTGCTGGTGGAAAGCGGCGACGGTCCGTAATCCAGCGGCCAGGAGACGGCTGTCTGCTGGTGGAAAAGCGGCGACGGTCCGTACTCCAGCGGCCAGGAGACGGCTGTCTGCTGGTGGAAAAGCGGCGACGGTCCGTAATCCAGCGGCCAGGAGACGGCTGTCTGCTGGTGGAAAACGGCGACGGTCCGTACTCCAGCGGCCAGGAGACGGCGACGAATGCTATCTGGTTCATCAAGAGTGAAGTAACTCCCGCCTAGTACAGGGTGTCTAACACACGGCCACAGCTGCTTTCATCCACAGTCGCCGAGACTCGAGGGACATCCTCCCTTCTCCCAACTGCAGGCGTTTGTCTGGTAGTTCTCTGGTTATAAGAACCCGACCATTTTTTACCAAAAGCTCCCCTGTAAAATCCCCATTCGTTATCATACATCGATGCATCTTACTATACACGTGCTCTCGGCATTAAAGGCGTCTAATTCTCATTATGGCTGCGTGGGACACGCCCATGTTCTTCGCTTACCGCTACAACCCGCTCAGCAAAGGTCTAACCTTTCTTGGGTCAGAATACCTCCGCTGGACGAGCATCATATCTGACAGCCGTGGTTGTCCCATATTTGTCTTTCTGGAACACCAAGAATTCTTACTATAGTTTGATTAACCAGAGACATTTTCCAGTCGCTTGTTGACCGAAATGTACGAACTCGAATTCAACCCCTGATAAAGCGTCCTCGTGGGAGAGACGGGTCTACGCTTCACCTACTGAATGGGGGGGAAATGGAAAATCGCAATTTCCAAACAGTGGAGCTTCCTTCCCGGGGGGGCGTCTGTTTGACTGACGCAATTACTCTACAAAAACCCACGTACAACCACGTTGCAAAAGCCGAATTTAGTCACACAAAATGCAAATTATTACTCCAGTCAGTGCTATTGCATAAAACAACAAAAAATAATGGCATGACCACACCGCCGCGGCTTTGAAGTAGAAGACAACGATGTCTTTTCTCTCTTTTACAAAACAAAATAAAAGCAAAGCGGCGGAATTCGACGAATAAACTACGAGGAGTGTCTCGTCGGAGTGGTTGTTTTGAGGGAGATGGAGAGACGGGTAGTCCTCAAATAGCCCCGGGTTGGGGGTGGGTCGTGGGAGGTGTGTGGGCTGCAGGTGAGTCAGGAGGCAACAAAAATCCTCGATGATATCCCACGCCGTAGCCCCTGCGTCAATCTACTTCTCTTGGGGTGGCGGGCATTGCGTCTGGACGATTTTAACAGCCAATACACCGCGTTTCTCTGGGAAGAGGCCCTCACAGGGGGTCACAACAATGCTGGGTTGATCTTTCTCTGACGGGTGCAGTTCGTGCTCCTTGCCTGCAGATCAAGTGGATGAAAAGGAAGAACAGTAGGAATGTGTTGGGGGGTAAGGGTGAGGGCGCAACAGCCCTCATTGGGTCACGTTCGTCATCTACGCGGGAGGATAAGCCGGCTTCGTGGGTGTAGCAAGAGTCTTGGGAATAGGGGACACAGGCGACGGCGTCCCAGCGAACTATCTGAATTTCGGTCATCCAACTGACACCGATAGTCCCAACACAATCAAGTGTTTCTTCCTTGGAAGAACAGAATAATCGGCTTGGCCGCTAGATCCAGGAGTTAATTCGCTCCGATTTTTCGACGCCTAATCATATGGAAATCTGCTTCTCGCACCTCGTTTGCCCCCCCTCCCCGTAAAGCGGTTTAACGGGCGAGGACACCACCGCACGAGAGACAGCTATTTGGAGGAATAAGTGGGAGTTGAGTGCCCGTTTGAAACCAAAAGCCCGAAAATTTAAAAAGAGAAGCATGATTCTGATGCCCAATACACCCCGGTCATGACACGTCGTAGCAACCGAGAAGTAGCAATCAATTTTGTTATGAAAATGGACAAACCTGGTTCCATGGAAGCCAGCGCGCGAAGAAGCTCGTAATTGATAACCGGTTCGGCTTCAATTCGTGGCTCCCAGCCAACAGGCGGTGACGAAGGGGGGGAAAGAAGAAATAATTTATCCGGCTTCGGTGGGGCCAAATACTCAAATTCATCTCCGTCTATGTTTCCCGATTCCTGCTCTTCTACGTCACACTCCTCTTCGGTCAAACGAGCATCGTCATCCTCGAAAGAAGTGGTGATGGCTGGTTGTGTCCTTCTTTGCTGACGATGACGATTTCTGCGATGCTCCCCTTCGTCTGCGAAATAACAACGAATACCACAGTCTGCTTCGCCCCCATCACTGCTGTTATTCGCAGTAGAAGACATGGGTAAACTCCAACCTTGCATCTTGAAGCGCGCTAGAAATGCTGCTTTCCCCGAAGTCATTGTTACCTAAATTAAATCATGTTATGTCCATCTTGCTACCATAAAAACTATGATGCTCACAAATTACTTACAATAACTCGACGAAAGCTACGAAGAAAGACAAATTCTGCATTCGGGTCAAACTTGCGAAAGGAATCCTCAAATAGGGTCTAAAGAGAAAATGT
Source organism: Proteocephalus fallax (assembly GCA_028672205.1). Lineage (NCBI taxonomy): Eukaryota > Metazoa > Platyhelminthes > Cestoda > Proteocephalidea > Proteocephalidae > Proteocephalus > Proteocephalus fallax. The sequence continues at coordinate 328,349 of JAPUBX010004006.1, read as the reverse complement.
TATATGAATGAAAACACACTTTAGAAGCAATATCGGCGAATACATCCTGTGGAACTTTTGCTATAATCAGCCGATTCTTTTCATCAACCGAGTCCATTTCATATGTATTGATACAAGTGGGTATTTACAACCAAAATTCCGCAATTTTGCTAGAAACGAAATACACCAATTCGGACAAGTCGGTGATAGAGTACCTAATAAAACAAAAAATTAGATAACGACAAAAGTCTTTCTTAAACCAAAACTATTATTTCATAACAATTTCAAGATATTCACATGTTCTCGGTGACTTTAAAGGACGTTCGGTTGTTTGTAATATTTCGTCCACGCAGACCGATACATAATACAATCATCGGCAAGCTGGTGTCTTCCGTTACAAGTGCTATTGATAGTAAGTGCTGGTTATATCCCTTACCAAGAACACTTTCATACAATGGAGCGATCCATGCAATGCTGGAAGTTTGAGCAACTCAAATATCCAGTTATATTGTTCAAGACCTATAAATCACTACAGTGCCTCTGATTTCCTTGTGCCTCAATTGGGACCACGCGTAGAGCTGATAACGTAATGATGATAAGAAAATGTGGATGTAGTTAACGAAAACCAATAAATAAACGGCCTTACCTTTCTATATGGTTGTTTGTTTATGTTAATAGTAACGAACGAAGGTTCGTTCGTTACCTGGCGATTTTTTGTAGATTGTAAGTTCGAACAACCGACCCTGTTTGCGACTAATCATATGGAGAAAGCACGACGAATAGGAGTGTGATAGTATTGTATGGAGGGTTGAATTAACCCTGAACGTATAACTATATGTAGTTAATTCGACTGAGTGCCGTTTACAAGGTAGTTGGGGGTTCTCCCTGGATAAGGATATCGTCTGGTAATTCAAGATCCATGATAGAAAACGCGGGCACCATTATGGACGGCGAAAGCTTTTTGGACTTTCTCCGGGAATGAGGACAGCGTGACCCACAGAATCTAGATCGAGGCGACAAACACTATGACTTAAGCGGACTCTGTTTTTCAGGCATTTGGTACGCTTCCAGTACGGTCCAAATGCACTTACAATAGTTTATACCTTATGTTTGTAGGAATTTTCAAGTGTAAGTCGGATGTTAATAATCTGTACGACGTACCACGTTATGAGCCTCATGAAAATTCTTGAATTTTGACCCTCGATACTTAAAGAATTTTGAAGAGGTCTGACAACGAGGACCACGAGTAAGGATACCGTCGCATTTTCGATTGATGTGTTCCTTTATTAAGTCAATCCTTTGGTTCCTCTTTGGTATTAGATCAATTTGTCAGTGTTCTGATCGGATAAAATCTAGTAAGGTGAAACTCTGTGGCTTAGCATAAAGGATTGTTTACTCCGGCCGTGGGATCTACTATGGAACTCAAGATAATGCCCCGGTGCTTGTATTCGCTCTTGGGATTAACTCTCCCCGGCTGCACATAGTAGGTGCGTGTCTGACTTGCTTGCTCACTGGCACACACAGTACAAACTTCAATCCTCTCGGGGAACGCGGGACGGAAAACTCCGGTGGACCGGCTGATGAAGATCCATATTCTATCGCCCGATCCCTGCTGCCTTGCGGGACGCAGTCGACTGTGCGACGGGTAGAGTTGCCCCTCAAACAAAGCCCAGTGGACCTATGGACGCCACCTGTCCCAAATGAGCAAGAAACATAACGCAAATGTTACTTGTCTCACGCTATGTCTTCCCCAGTAAGCGGCCCTCCTTGATACCCAACCCCCAGCAGCCAGGGGAACCTTCAGATCCCACAGACACTACAAAGCCCCCACAACCCGCAAACTGCGCACCACGCAACCCTTCCCCACAGCCGATGCAGTGTGATAATGTCAGGACGCTGTCAGAAACCGGAAACAAATGAATCACCAACTGCACGCTACATGACTTAGAATGTCTCCAAGTCCGTCTGCCAATTCTGGAGTTCCACATTTTAAGGTGTCCTGTGATAATTCCAACCACTGCCTCCACAACATCGGGCCCACCGACAACGGCGACCTCTGCGGTGTAGCATTCGTCGTTGGGGCAGGTCCAATCAATCTCTCCGTAATTTCCACAACGGCGGGCAACAGGAAGTGCCTATTCGTCGCGGGGGATTGGAACGACCAGACCACGCGACATATTCTCGGAATATTCCGCCCCTGAAAACGGCAAAGGGCCCATAAGCTTCGCGGACCACTACAGGCTCGTGGTATCCAAGACGCACATCGAGCAACTTAAACAAAAACCTGCTACAACTACGGCCACTGGACGCACCAAATAGACTATATCCCAGTGCGATCACGCTAGGTATTTTCAATCGATGAATGCAGGTAATTTTAAAAAACAAAAAACGTCAGTAAATCAAGCCCTGTCTGCAAGGATCTCCGAAATGTTAACAGCGCTGACAGCGTTCAATCCGTTCGTCAAAGCGAAACCGCAACCTGCACTGGTCCGAGGTCGGTAATTCACGGAGATCGTGGCTTTGGGAAGCTGCTTCGCATCAATCGACTAAGCGTCATCCCCTAAAACACATAGTCCGGATTCCGCTGGACAACTGTCACCGGAGACGATCGACAGTTAAAATGGTGTTTCGGTCAACTACAGAACTACTCAGCTGAACACAATCCATGCGTTATCACCTGATACAGCGAGAGCTTTACGAATTCGGTCCGACATTGCAACCGAAATTCTTAAGCTTAAAATTGCAGATCGGCACGGTAGGACAGAAGTCTAAAATGTCTGCCTGCCAATCGTCATCCGCCCTATCCAAGTATTGTTCCGTTTAATCAGGGAAAGCGAGGAATTTCCAGGCGATTGGAGTGATTGAATCCTATTTCCGCGCCCAAAAAGGACGACAGACTATTTTTTACCACTACATAGGCATTAATCCTATCGAAAGTGCTGCACTGGTCTTCTCAGAACACCCCCTTAACCGCTTCAACGCATCGCGAGAAACGCGCACACGCTCCAACCAAGGTTTACCAGATCTTCATTGTCTGTTGAAGACTTGAACATCGCTACAAATGCCAACAACGAGCAACAGCATGCTTTAATGACTTTCGTAAAGCATTCAAATAGGCCAACAAAGAGTTTCTCCGTACATAAATTAAAGCAAACGGTATTCTTCGCATCCCCTGTAAGCGTCTACCCGACTCCGCTGGACAACTGCCACCGGAGACGATAGACAGTTAAAATGGTGTTTCGATCAACTACTCAGCAGAACACAATCCATGCGTTATCACCTGATACAGCGAGAGACTTGCGAATTCGGTCGGACATTACAACCGAAATCCATTCGTGCAAAAACTAAAGCAAACGGGTGAACCTCCTCCTCCTCAACCGAGCGATAGTTCGTGTTGACCGCGAGTATTTGGAAGAATTCATAGTAAACGCTGAGGTCAGGCAAGGCTGATATTTTTTCCTGGTTCTGTTCATTTACGTGGTAGACTAGGTAGCGCATCAGACCCCCACGGACTAAAACGGTACCCAAGTTGCCTCGAAATCTTCCATCAGCGACCTGGAATTATCAGACTTCACAGTGGCCCCGGGAGACGCCCCAACTATCATGCAACCGGTTCTGAGTCGTATAGATAACTTGGCAAACGCACACGGGCTTCGAAAATCGAAGTCTCCTCGGCGTAATCAGAACACCATTCTCAGCCGCAACGACGGACCAGTCTAGTACATGCCAATTCTCAAATATCTGGGATCATCTATCCAGCCGAAATGTCTAATGCATCCTCGCACACAGCTGCGATAACTATGTTAGAACAGATCGACAAACCACTCGGTACAAGAAAGCATTGATTCTGCCGGAAGCTGGGGCATTTGTATTTACAGTCACGTAAGCGCCGTTGGTTATTCAAAAACATCATCCGTTTCATCAATCGCATGTAAAACCGAACGCACTGTCTGTCTCTTTTTCGTTTTCTTTTTTGACACCGTTCTTTCCATATACTTAGTTTTCTTTTCCCCCCGCAGTGCGGCGCGAATCTAATGAAAAAAAACGATAGATTTAGAGAATATTCTGCATCACAAATTATTAGTGTGTTAGCAACGGTCCACCCACCTTATTTGGAGAAATATACTTCGGGTTCTCCCAAATAACGGCGCCACAAAAACTACCCATGAAAATTTTCATTGGCATTAGCGAAAGCCTTGGACCTAAAAAATGAACACTCCATGATGCTGCATAAAAGGAAGTCGCTATGGGATTTTAAAATGAAACCAACCGATCTCGGACAAAGCAGCACTCTCTTCTATGATTTGGTAGACGCGTAACCATAAGCGACCGGCGAGGTGGTTAAATGAAATTACTTTGTCCGTGTAGGGCTGCATTTTCGGGTGCTGGTTGGGTGTACCAAATGCCTGAATAAACGTTTCCTTTAAAAGTCCCAGATGTGGCAGTTCAGCGCTATCAAAGCTGGGGTCAAACGCAAGAATAGGGCGACTAAAACGGAGGGCATTTCCTGTCATTTTAAGCTCTGCAGTGGTGGTCATATTCTCGACCAAGAATTTAACCGAAGGCCCATTCGGAGTGCAACTGAGCCACAAATACAAATCGTGCTTCTTTCGGCCTTCAAAAAATACAACCTATAAATTGGTTAAGTAAAGTAAGATCAATAAATTAAGATTAGCACCTTGGTGGCATTTCGCATTTCTGCAAGCTCATTGACCAAAGGAAGATCTTTCTTGGTGTCCAGCTTAGTGTCTGACTTGGCATGAGGCATCATCGAAATCAGATCCTTCACTAAGTGGCGACCAAGGGCAGAAACACCCCTGGAGCATACAAAAAGTGTTCTTTCGCGATTTTTCCATAGAGCTTTCTTTACGGGTTTATCGTCCGATTTTCTTTGGGCCGGTAAAAGTTTTGCTGTAAAAAAGATTAAAATAATACGCGAAACAGCTTACGTCGTTTGGAGTCTTGGGCTTTGTTTTTAGAAGACCTAACTTCGGATACTAAATTTCAACAATTAGTTTTTAAAAGCACCCTAACCTTGTCGCTTCGGCATGTTGGCCCTCCACCTATTTAATTCGCAAAGACACGAGACCAATACAAGATTCGAAAATAACCAATCAAATAAACTTTAGAAAAGTGGTCAATATCTCATTTATAAAAGTGATATCAGATAAACAGCGTTCACAAAATTAATGTTTCTATTAATTCAATTTTTTTTCCAAATTCCCAAAGAAATAATTGCTACTGCAAGTTTATGCCTCGAGAACTTTCAGCTAAATTCATGACGATTGCTAATGCCACAGCTATGCAGCTATGTAAAAATACCGCAATAGAAATATTTAAGTTGCGTGATACTGCACACACGATATCTTATCAGAAGAGTAATTACCTGAAATCTTCAGCCAAATAATGAGTGTTCTCCCGAAAACTCACGTTAAAAGGGATAATGAACGAACAATTAAATTCGCAGAATGTGTGGCTGCTATGGGTAGCAATATCCCTACAGATAACACATGAGGGATTCGGAAAACCTAAGAGCTCTCCAAATCGTTTTATTAGAAATTCGACATCTTATCAGAATTTGTCTAAAGAAATCGCCGCTCTCGTAATTTTATTTATTAACGGGGGAAAAGTGTTCCTACAACTCAAAGATAAACCTGTTTCCGAACTTCTGACAAAAACGCTTTCTTTTAATATAGCAATAATGTTGCCGGTCATTATGGAATATGTTTGCTATTTTATTATCAATCTTATTTTGTCTTATTCAATAAAACGTGTTTGCGTTTTGCACTAACTGTATTTACTTCTACATGTGTGCTCAAGATGGCAGAGCATCACGAATGTATGGGCATGGACATCGCTGATACCCATTTTCATAACGAAGGCGACGTTAAATTTCACCAATTAACGCTTGCTATCTATGCTGAATTTGAGAAAATCTTGAAGGAATATGGGGAGGAGCCGCTGAATTCCCTCGTTCCTCCCGTTGCTAGCCTCCTCGAAACTCTTCATGATGTTTCTACACAAAAGGACAAGATCATTGGCGAATTAGATATCTTAAAAGACCATCATGCCATCCTTCTGTCAAAATTTGAGGCGGGAAAATCCGATGCGAAGAACATAGAGGAACAGATGTTTACACTGGAAGATACTCTGCATGACCAGCGCAAGAAGTTTGATACGCTGAAATCTTCTACTGCTTCGGCCAAGCGTCTTCTGGAAATGAAGATCAAGAACGCTAATGATCACAGTAAGACTACCTTATCGGTTGCTTAATATCTTATTTTAGTCGTCCGGCTTGAGGAACGGGATAAGGAATTGCAGAATACCTATGGAAACCTTCGTCAACGGTATGGGGATCTCCTCAGCGCTCATTTTGAACTAATGGAACGAATGCGCTTTGCCTCCAGTCGCGGAGAGCACCGGTTGAAAGACGATAACGTGCCAACCTCCACCTCCATACCAAATTTCGATGATGTCAATAAAGTTGCTGCTGAATTGGGTGCCTTCTCCTCGACAACTGGCATCAGTAATCCCCTGATGTTCGTCTCTCACAAAGGAGATTCGCCGTATGACTGGGGTAGGCTTCGTATATTTTGTTTCGCGTGTCTCTTTATCGGAGACAAATCAGTGTGACCCTTCTACTTTATTCGTATTACGAGCTACTGAGACAGATTATCTCGACGCGATAGTAAAGAAGTACGATTTTATTCCCCCTTCCAGATACGGCGGTGTGCAACATTTAATTTCGTTAAATAACAAGTTCACGGAAGCTCGGTTAAACGGTGTGCGTGGTTTCTGGGGGCTTGTGGGGGTATACTAAGACACTGGAGACACCACCAGTTTTCTTGGTTTCCCAAGATTTTTCGTGGATAAAACCGGCTCGTCCGCTAGTAGGAGATAATAATATTGGTATTCGCGAGGACCAAAACCTTCCGCGTTAAAATTTAGAGCAAACAAAATTCGTAACGAAAGTGGCGATTATACATCGAAGATTAAGAATGCGTTAACATGCAATAAAATCTATGTAAATTTGCAAGAAAGTGCAAATGAAACCCTCGGCGTATATAAAGTTAGGCAAACGCGTTAAGGTGACCATAGAGCGCGCCCCCAAAAAATAAGCTATGAAAAGAGTCGCGGTTGATTGGAGACCGTAAGAAGTTGGCATCATCAGCGTCCATCGCACAAAAAAATCAGGAATTGTCTGTTCCTCTGCAATTTGCTTGTTTTGTGCGAGGAGAGGATTAGTCAGATTCACGGAGGCCACTGGCGCTTTTACAAAGAATCATGGGAATAGAGTGCATGTGGTGTCACCAGCACCACCCGGAGATGATTGGGCAAAGGCCTTTTTCTGGGTGGTATTGCACTTCCGGTGGGTTGTTCAATGCTGGGACCTACTCCTGCGTCATGCTGGGTGGCACTTTCGATCGTTGTCTCCACAACGTCCCTCTTCTCTCACGTCTGGAATCGCGGTGGTTGTGGAAACCGCTTGCTCAAATCTCCCACTATGGGAGAAACTGGCTTCATGGGGTTTTACTATGAAGTTTCTCGGGAATATTTCTGCAGGTTGAAGCGTCCCAGTGCCACCCGAGGTGGCCTTACCTAACCCAGGCCTCTCGCCTACAGATCGAGGATGGCAGCCACTGCACCGGCTGTTGCATCATCCAGATTCTAACCAGTATTGCATGATGTCGCTGCTAGAGACACTCAATGCTTTTCATGGGAATTCCTCCCACTAGCACGATAAAATCCGTTCGACCTTTAATTTCGGTAATGGAGGGCTAGTTAGTTGAGAAATTTCCTCATGTTGTGGCGGCTTTAAGGAGTCGTCGTGCAATGATCGGATGGCGCTGGGCTTCACTGTAGCCTGACCCGACGCGGCAGCAACGCGTGTCTGAGTGGGGGTACACGTTTATAAATGTGGTCTCACGGCACCAACTTGCACCTTTTAGGCACTGTTCCGCGGGCCTTTCAGAGCGCGGACGAGATTCTGCCCGACGTAACTCTGGATGCCGATGGATCGCCATTTTCCAAGTACATTTATCATTTGTTTTTGTTTTTTTCACTCGAAATGCGAAGTCATAAACCCCCAATGACCTCGACCATCCGTCTTGAAGTGCACACCCACAGTCTACCACCACCTGGTCGACGAACAGCTGTTCTCACCTCACGTGCCGTAGAAGGCGCTAATCCCCCCGAAAACAACCGCCACGTTTCCATAGTTTGACTCTATCTCAGGCTTATTCTGCAAATGCCTCCTATTGGTTCACCACCGCACACACGTATTTTTCAAAACTCCCGACTCATAAATGATTATTATGCGACAGGCAACTCTCGCATGTGGGCTTTCCGTCAAGATATTTATTGCTCTCGTTGAAACACCGATTTTTCGGTTATCTTTATCTTCTTTTTTTTCCCCCACGCTGATCGTAACCCCTTCCTATTGGCTGTAGGCTATCGGCCGAGGATGAACGCTTTGACGAGTACTCCATGTCCGAGGAGAACAACGACACCGAACGTAATTCCCTTCCTATTGTTTACCAGCTGAGACACCGGCCATCTTGTGGCTTATTGTGACATCTACACACTCAAACTAAGCAAAAGTTAATCACCTCCGAAATCCACGATTTTTTGCTTCCTTTGACCCTGGTCTCTGATTATCCTGCCGGTCATGTGGGTGTCATTTAACCCTCACCTCGGCTGCGTTCTATTTTAACGGCCTCATCTGTCGCCACAACGTAGAGCCTTTCAGGCGAGCATTCAATCGGTGTGATGGCGGGTCAATGCGTGCCATTGGATACTTCTTTATTTGAACATTTAGCCTACCATTGTCCCCGGGGTCAGCAAATGTGGCCCAACATTTCAAGGCAAGCGGACGGCTACTGTTGAAAATCCTTGATGAGGACATTTATATTTATATAGACTAGCTGATTCCTGCCACGCGTTGCCAAGATAACCGCACTTTTGGAGTTTTTCATTTTTAGTTGTACATATAAGATATATTCACTGCGTCTGTCAACTAACACCGCACCAATTTTTTGTGTATCCTTTGTCGCCTAGAGACCTGTCAAACACCCGCCCACGGCAAAGAATGCGCGCCTGATTTCAGTAAGTTATGGTTGTTGGGTTGTCGCTGATTGGTCCGCGGAAGTATTTACTCCAGGAGACCCCTGGGGCAAACGCCAACGAGCTGGGTGTCGACGTTTTTGCGGAATATTATTTTTTATGGGAGACTGCGGGTCCTATCGAAGTTGCTTATGAGTCGCCCAACTCCTCACTTCTTCTTCTTTAGATGTCAGTCGCGAGGTGCGCAAACTGGTCAAAGAGAACAACGAACTGGAGGAGACAAAGTGAGTGGTTTTTTATCATCGCCTGGACAAACGGGGTCTGGTGGTTACTGCCTTGTCAAACTGGACGATCGATGCAAAGGGTTTTGGGGGCTCAAGTCGCCGCCTTTAAAATTTTCCCTACGAAAACATGTGTGAAGCCTATTTGTCTTCTAGCATGATAATGCGGAAGGATCGCCTGATTGAGAACAAATAGACGTGCTCAGACAGGGACCCGATGGTGTAGTGGTGTGTAGCTTCCGGGATTCGATTTACAGGTCACGCCACTAGTAAACAACTCCCAGCCAAGCCTGTAGGCCTCCTCCTCCTCCTAGAGTACCAGAACCGCAGGATATCGCAATCAGATCATTATTTATTCCCTCGGCGATTAATGTAGCCATAGCAAGCAAAGATACCCCAGACGTCTCCTGATTCTTTCACATTCGATGATAATTGAACGATTGCATAAACGATGGACCCCTTCTATGTCCCCGCGATGTCTAGACAACACTGGCAGCTGCATCGTCAGCCCTGAGTGTTGGTAAAACGTGGGATGTCGTCGTCAATCGTGACGCAGCGGCTCGTCGTCTGTGAGAAGAAGCCGCACGATAAATGGCATTTCTCACCGTGGACCAGCTGATCTCAACTCCCAGCCAAGCCTGTAGGCCCTGTAGAACCTTCCGCCGGAGAAAAGCCAATTCGAGTTGATTTCGAGGGACGGCCAGGGAGGCCCCGCAACCCTCCCTGCTCTCCGAGGTCCAATAGCACCTCCCGAGGTAGCAGGTAGTCTCGGGCGAGCCCGGGGCCGGGGCCTTCTGAATGCCGCGTCCGTGAACGGCTGCATCGGCGGGTGGGGGGGGTCGGGTGGAGTGTGGCGTTGTCAGAGGAGGAGGAGGAGGAGGCTGGGATCTGGCAGGCGTAGGCGAGCTTCGTCGAATCGCAGTCCGCGTGCTCCCAGACACCGACTCGAGCGCCTCCCGTCGACAGGTAGGCGCACTGGGTTGGGAGGCCCGTCTAGGAAAACAAAATGAAAACATATTCGATGCGGTCAGCCCCATGGTTCGATTCCCAGGCCAGGCCACGAGGTGGGGCGACGCAACAACGCAACGCATCGACGAATATTCCCGAGAGTCTACGCGCAGAAGGCATCCTCTTGCGGGAGCAGATAGCCCGATGGTGTGGTGGTGGTGGTTGGCATCTTCGCTCTGTTGGTGAGGTACCCGTGTTCGAGCCTCGGCGACGCTACCTGTCAAGTAACTTCTCCCGAGAAACTTCATGGTGAACCCCCATAAAGCAGCCGGTTTATCCTCTGGTAGGAGATAACCGCACAATTTGGATTGAAATTTTGTGGGGATTAGAAAGCCGCACGAAATAAACCCAAAGGGAATTAAAGGTGAGCCAAGACTGACAATCAGCAATCAGCTGGCGTCCTTGTTTTCCCATTGACAAACGGTTTCGCGCGCCCTGATTGGTCCTTGGGAAATGCTGTTCTCGAGAAACTTCATGGCGAACCCGGTATATCCTCCAGTAGGTGAGAACCGTCAAATATGGATTTATTTCTGGATTGGTCGTAGAGTTGTCCCTTGGGAGACTGGCGTCGATAGAAACGGGGAGGGGTCTTACAAAATAGGCCCCGAAGATGTGACCACTTACACAGTGGCAATCAAAGATCAAGGACCAATGCTATCGTTGCTAGGCGGCCGTGAAAACGAGAGTCGTGGAGTATTTTTCTTGCTCGTTTTAACCCGTGCGTGGTTTTGCCGAAGCGACCCCCTTTGAGTTAAGGCGTCGCCGTTGGTTTGAGAACTTTTGCTATGACGGCAAATCGATTGATTTAATTTCAAAGTAGACCAGGGAATCGGCTTTTACTGCTGGGATTAAATGAACACCCCTTTCGAATGTAGATATGTTGACCCTATGCATCTGACAGTTTTTACGAGTTGGGAAAAAATATCCGCAACCAACGATGTCCAGAGACAAGGGCACCGGGAACATATATGTCAATAAAATAAAACGGCTAACATTTTTGGAACGCTTAAATCCCCTTCACCAATATTTGGTAAATGTTCGTTTTTGTTTAGAAACGCCCTCAACGTCGTCATACATGACCTGCTCACGAAAATGGAAGAACAAAATTGGTATGTAGCGTTGTTTGGCTGAAGATTTCATGAGGAAACCGTTTCGCTCACACCGCTAACGATGGATACGAATCTGGGGGGCTGCGAATAGCCAATCGTATCCGTATAAACTAAGCCATGTTGCCCGCCAATTTACCACTAGTTTCGATCCAGGAAATTTGAGGCTACGTATCGGGGTTGCTCGCGTCGGTGTTGTCCATTTTCTCTCGGAATTGCCGTCATTCACTGTCCTTTCTTTGTAGCGAAAAGAACCAGTTGAAGGAGACCCTGAATCAGATGCAAATTTCACGCTCCAACATGCAACTCCACATTGCGCACCTCGAGATGGAAATCGCCCAGCTCAGCAAAGACCTTCTTGAGAGCCGAGACAGCCAGAAACAAATTGAATTGGTGAGACACCTTCCAAGGGTCACTTACCTTCTATCCTTCAATGAACCAATAAGCTTTACTATCACGTGCAACTACTACTACTGCTCGCCCAAGTAGTATCCTGTAGTAGGGTGAACGACCTTCAACGATACAATAAGTACCTAGTTCTCCAATCACTGACTGGTTTACTGAGATAGGATAAAGGCCATCGTGTCGTGTGTGATAATTTCGGGATGCCTTCCTTTCCAAGGTGGAAACACCCTTCTCGAAGAAGACTCGCTTCACTCGGGAGGAGATGTCCACAGTTCTGATGGAGCGGAATCAGCTGAAGGAGGATTTGTGCGAGCTCAGGGAGAAGGTGCATTGGGAGAGGATGCTGCTGCTGAATGAGAAGCCACGGCAGAATGGCGAGTCCACGGGAATGCCCATAGACGCCTCAAACAACGTATTTATGAGTTTGTAAGTACCCACACCCACCCCCCTAGCTCTATACCCACCTAAACGCCATTTTAACTGCACCCATTCCCGACGTCCTACAGGTTCTCTCGACTGTTTCGTCGGCCGAGTCGACGTTCGCCACGTTCTTCTCCGGTCGCCTACGACAGATCCAATTCTGAAGTCTCATTGGGCCTTGGAAGAAGCCAAATTCTAGAGAATAGGTGAGCGCCAGTTTGGTTTCTTTGTGTCACCCTGTATTGCTCTTTTGTGGCGCTCGTTCAGTAAGTTGGGTGAGGTCAGGTGCCGTTGTTCCTCGAATCAACCCACGGCAAATGCAGGACTATTGTGTGTAAGTGACGACAGCCAAATTGCGTCGCAACGCTGGATTAATTGTCTCGGTATTTCTGGTGTCAATCTCGAAGTCCACGCATCCGTGGAAGGGTGTGCGTCCGCAATATCAATTTGAATTCGGAGGTTCCTTAAACACGGTCGCCCGGCTATTGGAGAACGGCGGTGACGCTGATGATGTAAACTTACCGCAGACTGTCCAATCTGGCGACAGGAGCCGTGTACCCCCTCCCCCCTATCCCCAGCGCTCTCCGCGACCTCATCCCCTGGTAGACTGTAGACGATGTTGTCTCGTCGGCACTGAGGTAAATTCTCATTCCCTCCTGGTCTAGACGTCATCGAGACCAGCAAATGATCGAGGCCGCGCCCTCCCGCCAACACTGGATCACCCTTCCCGTCAAGACGAGGCCCTGTCGCCCCCAACCGGTGGTGATGCAGTCGATTGGGAGCGTCCCTGCCTCCTCCTCCCCCTCCTCCTCCACCTGCCCCGCGCCGTCGTCTGCTTCCTCTCTCCACAAGAATCTTCCGGCCGCCCTACCGCAGCACCTCTACCGACGACCCATTCCAGAGGCACTCTCTGGCCGCATGCAGGTAACGAAGCGTCCAAGCCCGCACCATCCCTCCTCCTCCTCCTCCTCCTCCTCCTCCTCCTCCTCCTCCTCCTCCTCCACCCTTGGCAGCGTCGGGGCCTCTCAGCTTCACGCGTATCTTTCACGGTCTCATCTCCTGACCCTTTGACCTGCTGGATGTCTATGCCCAGCCGACACAAGGGCGTCTGTGTGTGTGTGTGTTGGTGAGGCACCTGGGTTCCATGGCTAGTTCAAGCTTCCACAGATGGCTTGCCGAAAATTAGGGTTTGTGTGTGTGTGTGTGTGTGTGTTGGTGAGGCATCTGGAGGTGAAGATGTACAGTTCGATGGAAGTTATTTGTACTCGCTGCGGTCACACCGGGGGTCTCAACTGTATGCCATTATTACCGACAGCGCTCCCAGAAAAAAAACGACGACACGCGGAAATTGTGTCTGCAAGCAGAGTCTAGGTGATTGTAATTGGCTGTGTGGTAATTAATTTCGGAGCCAGACCTGATGGGGTTCGCTTCCGAGGTCGATGGAAAGAGGCTGGTTCAAGTTCGATTTAAAGCGTGTTTACACGGGGGACATTTGCAATGAACCATTTATCCTTCATAAATGGTAGACCCTCTACCATATATATATATATATATGCACCAATAAACGGCTGATGATTTCCGTGCAAATTTCCGGTGTTTAATTTGAATAATAATAATAAAAAAACTCTAACTTGGCAGACCCTGATTAGTCATCATCCGGTGATGTCTTGTCTTGTCTAGGTGAGCTCCGCGACGTGCCTCTTCATCGACGTCGGTGGTCTTCTGCCCTCTGGCGATCTCATGGCCGGTCATAGCACCTTCTTTTCGCCCGCCGATCCAACCGACCAATCCAAAACGTCCTATACGGATATGCCTGGCGTGAGTCTCTTACTCTTCTTATGCTGCTGCTGCTGCTGCTGCTAAAATATCTCCCAACCGACCTTCAGCGTGACTTCAACGAGTAGAATGTTACATTTGAGGACTCGGTTGACGGTTTCTCGAAGCTCGACGTAAAATGTCTCCTTCGACTTACCCTCAACCTGCTATTGTGGGACTGTACGCGGCCGTAAAGATTCTCTCTCGGGAATATTTTTTATATGCAGCGGCCTCAATGGTGGACTCAACTGGAAGTGGTTTGCATCTTAACTCTGTTGGTGATTTAATTCCGGCAAGGCCACCTAACCTGGCACTTGGGACGCAGTCACCTGTAAGCAGATTCCCGTCAAGCACCTCGTGGAAAACCTCCAGAAGACCGGTTTATCCTCTAGTGCGAGGAGATAAGTGAACAGACATTTTTGAAACGACCGTTCTCTTCTATTGAACCGTTTTTTTTCAAGTTCCGAGGATTTTAGCGGCATCTGCGAGTTATAGCGAATGTGGAGTGATGAAGATAAATTCCCACCAATTCTGATAGCCCACCATCTGTTTGCCGACCCATTGTCTGTGCTGCAGCCACTGCAAATTCCAGTTCGATCCACTGGCCAACTGACCGGATACACCGGATACCCTCCATCGGTCGTGTCAATTGTTTACCAACGCCGTGTGGTCGTGCACCTTGGTTAACATAACCCGCAGCTGCACACCAAGGTATCAGCTGATCGCAACTGTGTGTTTATGGCTGCACTGGGGCCACTGTGTCAGCAACGGGAGTTCCGGGGACCTCGTGGCTTTGTATTGATCGTCTTCCCACTTTGTTCCCACAGGCCAACGACCTCTCGAGTGAGGCGTGGATCTGCCTTTTGGGGGTGTCGAATCTCGTGGATGATTCGCCGCCCATCTCCGGCGAGTTGACGTCGTCATCAGCCTCGTCCTCGGCTGTGGCGGCAACCACGTCCCACACCAATGAACCAAAGCCCGTTTTCCGAAGCCAGATTGTTGTCGTGGATATGCAAAACCCCTCCCGTTATGTGGAATCTTTCTCGCTGTCCCGATCAGTCGTCACCTGCATGACTGCCGTACCAGGTAGCGTCACGCAATTTTCCAAACATTCCACCTCTTATACCACCGCCACCATTACGGCTGCTTCCACCACCTATACTACTGCATCCACTACTACCACTGTTTCTACTACAACTGCTGCTGCTTCTTCTTATACTACTGCTGTTTCTACTACTACTACTACTACCACTACTTCTGCTTCTTCTTCTACTACTACCGCTGTTTCTACTACTTCTGCTTCTTCTTCTACAACTGCTGCTGCTTCTTCTTATACTACCACTGTTTCTACTTCTACCACCACTGCTTCTTCTACTGCTGCTACTTCTTCCATCACTACCACTAAACGCCAGCACCACCCAAAGAGTAAGTTGGAGGGGACGCCCACCGCTCAACCAACACGTCGAACCCAGAATGGACCACAGTGCCAGCTACAGCCACCAAGCTTCGTTTTGGGTCGATCACAGGCGCATGCCACCACGCCCGGCCAATATTTGGTGGTCTCACCTGGGAGTCGAACCCAGGGCCACTAAGGAACCGAGTTAGGATGCCAGTCTCTGTCCAGTTGACTACCCAATAATCGCTCGTCCATCGAGGCAACTTGTCCCTCGGTGTAGTAAGAGTTCGGACAAGGGGATGAGTGTTGCTCCTGCTCCTCACCGAATGTCTTTGATCGTCAATTCTTCGCCCTTTCTCTGTGGTCTCTTTCTGGAGGTGCCACGAAGCTGGACTACGACGTTCTCCGATTCGCCAACTCCGTCTGGGAGACCATCCCCTTCTGCGACGATGCTGTCGCTTCCCAGCTCCACGTGCCCAACACCTCCACCACAGACGAGAACTCAACAGCGCCCCTCCAAGACTCCCGATCGACCGCTGCCACGATCTCAGCCTCCTCGGTTGTTTCCAACGATGACGACGACGAGGTGGAGATGGCCAGCATCCAGACCAACAACACACTCTCCTCCCTCCGAAATTTCGTCTTCACCGCATCGACCACAAATACGCCCACCGCGTTGCCTCTCAGAACCTCGGCGTTTGAGCCAGATCTTCCGGGAATGGTGGCGAAGAGGGGTGACTTCTTCACCGTCGAGAGACAACGGTTTACGCGGATCCACGCGTCGGCAGGGACTAAAGGTGGGTTCTTGTCCATGGTGGTCTTCCAGAAAGCAAATTGGATTTTTTATTATTAGTCAAACTGAACGTTTTAGTCCTCGAGGTGCTTCTTTTCGTGATTCCAGAATACACAGTAGGGGAATAGCTCGGAATTCCGGTTGCAACGACACATACCTCGACTGATTTGTTGTTTTCTTCTCATTCCTCCCAGACGCCCTCCAGAACCAATCAGCGTCCTCCTCCTCCACCACCTCATCGTCCTCGAACACAACAGCAGCAGCATCGCAGTCGTCGCCGATGACAGCTCAGCAGACCGTCTGGCTGGGATGTCAAAACGGCGACATTTTCCTCCACTGCAACATGGGGTCACGAAAACGACCCGTCCAGACCACTCGACTACCATGCGGCATAACAAATATTCGGTCAGTCGATCCTTCGATCCTCCTTCCTTGACGGTTGGGTGGGGGTTGTCGGGCTCAAAGTGGTCAAGCGAAGGAGGATGTCCAAGTTCACATCGTTTGCGCCAGGAACGCATTCATTTCCTCCATTTACTAGGGAGATTGGAAGTATTCGATCGCTTATTGGTAGTACAGAGGGTTTCAAGTCGGTTTTTCTTGATCAAATCCAAATTAAATGGAAATTTACGCGTCCAAGTACACATCGAAAGCGCCAGGAACGCATTCAGTTGGGAATACCTGGTCACTGTGCGTCAATGACAGAATGAGGTTGGGAGTATTCGATCACCGTGGTATCTGCTACCAATCTTGAAAGCACACTGCCACGTCTCCACGATCTCCAACAACAAAGCATCGCTGCGACGACAGAAAGATGCTGCCGACGCGTCCACATCGTCGTCGGTTGCAGCGGTTTGACCGACCAGATACGCATCTTTGAAACCGTCCATCGCCGCGCGTGGGTGTCTACGATTCCCGACATCCATGAAGCTGCCGACAGGCGGAGCTATAGAGGCAGAGGTTGCGTTTAGCCGATAGAGTACCATCAGACTGGCCGTTTCAGGATATATGACCAAGTCAGACTTCCACCGCCAGAGACACTGTGGACGTGGCTGCCTGTTTAAATGTTTCCGAGAATTATCATGACAACAAACATCAATCCTTATTTTCTCTAGTAGGAGATTAAGCCACAAATTGTTCTTGTTTTTATTTTAGTCATTTCTGTGGTCGCGTTTTCGTGTCTCTCGCCGACGGCCACATTGTCGTCTTCCGTCGTGAGACAAGCCCCCCCTCCCTCCCAACAGCCGCTTCCTCCTCCTCCTCCGCCACCACCGAAGACACGGCGGCCGACGACCCCAATATCAACGACCGCCGCCACCTGCAGCGGACGAACACCCTGTCGATCAGGGAGGAGCTCTGCTCGACTGGCCTGTCGAATGGCGGAGGTCATTGGAATCTGTCCGAGGCGGTGGTGATTCGCTGCGGATCGAACAGGAACGCCGTAAAGGCGCTGGCCATCGTTCCTCCCGCGCTGGCTCTGTGGGCAGCCTATGGCAACAAGGTTCTCGTCATCGACACCAGGACCTTCGAGAAAATGGCAACGTGTGTCCATTTTTTGATTGCTCGCGATTTAACAACCGAAATGGGGTCTCAATTGATGACAGAAATGCTGTGATAGTATTTAAAGAGAGAGAGAGAGAGAGTTAGCATTGGTGAATACGGCGCTCCGCTTAGGTGCTTTAAAAAGCCCCGCAACCATCGGCGAGTGTATCGTGGGTTGACAAATGCCGACAGACAGACAGACAATCCGGTCGGTGGAATATAGGACCAGAAAGGAGGCTGTTCGGATCTTCCCACCACAATCGCGAAGCAGGGTGGTGCATCGCATTGGTGACGACCTCTCACCCGAAGCGCCAGACGCCAGAAGGAAGACTCACCTGGTAGGCGGCTGCAATTACGTTGTTGTTGAGTCTGTGTGGTGAAGCCGGTTTATCCTCTGGAGCCGCACAAATCTGAAAAACAGTGATTCCAGCTGCCCTTTGAAAGGTTTGAAAGCTCCGCGTTTACCCGGTAGATTGGTGGTGGTAGCGCCTGCCACTAATCGAAACGAGCCACACAATCCATTTGTAAATGAAATGCCTTCTTTCCAAATTAAATCTTTGCTGCTACTACTACTACCGGTTTCATGGGGTAAATTTTAGTTTAAAATATTTTAACCACGCGGCGTCCACAGCGCCACTCGAAACGCCCCCGCGGTTGCTCCATACCCGATCTTTTTCTGATTTCGATGGAGGGATGTTCACCGAGACGGTCGCTGATTTTAATCTCTCGCTTTCCCCCTCCACCCTCTCTCTCCCGCTCTGTCTCCTCCTCCTCCACCCCCTCCCTCTTCCGCTCTCTCCCTCCTATCTCTCTCCTCCCTCTCCCGCTTTGTCGCCTCCTCCACCCCCTCCCTCTCCCGCTCTCTCCCCCTCGCTCTCTCCTCCTCCCTATCCCGCCCTGTCTCCTCCTCCACCCCCTCCCTCTCCCGCTCTCTCCCCCTCTCTCTCCCTCCTATCTCTCTCTCTCCTCCCTATCCCGCTCTGTCGCCTCCTCCACCCCCTCCCTCTCCCGCTCTCTCCCCCTCGCTCTCTCCTCCTCCCTATCCCGCCCTGTCTCCTCCTCCACCCCCTCCCTCTCCCGCTCTCTCCCCCTCTCTCTCCCTCCTATCTCTCTCTCTCCTCCCTATCCCACTCTGTCGCCTCCTCCACCCCCTCCCTCTCCCCCCTCTCTCTCCCTCCTATCTCTCTCTCTCCTCCCTATCCCACTCTGTCGCCTCCTCCACCCCCTCCCTCTCCCGCTCTCTCCCCTCTCTCTCCCTCCTATCTCTTTCTCCTCCTCCCTATCCCGCCCTGTCTCCTCCTCCACCCCCTCCCTCTTCCACTCTCTCCTCCACCCACTCCCTCTTCCGCTCTCCCTCCCCCACCTCTCTCTCCCCTCACCTCTCTCCCGCTCTCTCTCTCTCTCAATTTATAGGATCAATGTGGCGTCGACAACGAATTCGACGGCGATGGTCAAGTGTCTGGAGTGGAGTCGCGACGGCGTCTGGATGTCTCTGCGCACCGAACCGACAGTCCGTCTCTACAGCGCCTTCACCTACGAGGCCCTTCAGCAACTCGACTTGTTCGACATTATACGCAGCACTGTCGGTGAGTCGTCTCCCGCCTCTTCAACTGGGCGTGGTCGTTCTGTCGTCGTCGTCATTTGCGTTGCGACCTGCTACGGCAATGCCTTCCACGAAGGAGCCATACATAATGAGTAGCAGGAATAGGGGGGTCACACGCGGCCTCACCAGCACCACCCGCAATCCCAGCAACACCCGGTTCACTCCCTACCAGTCACAAGGGCCCATGCGTTAGCTTAAATTCGTTGATCGGTCCAGACCTGTCAACAACAACAACAACAACGCCTCGATATTGCTTCTACCTATTCGAGGTACTCAAATCACGATTTTGCATAGGACGATTTGGATTGGTTGGTTGGATTAGTGGGTCACCCAATTGCGTGATCAATTGCGCATTGTGTTATCTTCTTCTTCTTCTAATGGCGGGAAGGAAGAGAGCTAGCCAATCGTAGAATAGTTAGAACTAAACGGTCACCCAATCACACTGCAGTGATTTGTCTTTTTTTAACTTGAATATAAAATGCGTTTCTTTGAGAAAAGGACTGAAATTCAAGGAGGTTAGTTGTATTTTCGCTGACAAGTGGATCAGCCTTGACTTTTCCCTCTTTCCTCGGCATTGAGTAGCTGAGGGTAAAGAGCGGCATTCGAACTTTTTCGCGCGTCCTTTGAACACAGTTCCAGGCGCGGTGTCCCCTACAGAAGAGGTTGGGGGGCCACAGCCGCTGCTGCTGCTGCTACTGCATCATCCAACACTCGACCAACACCAAGGGACCATACCTGCTTTTGCCACCAACTCGTTGAACAGCGGGCACACTTCGCTACACCCTCCCTCGGAATTGGGCACCTCGGGTTGAAGGAGGGGAACCCTTGGTCCCCTGATTGGGCGATAATTGGCTCTTACGTTTTCCCTTTTTTCACGCATACAAACAGGTCTCCAACAGGGCATCAACCCCTCGCTGGCCGCTGTCACGGCGCTGGCCACATCACCGCACCACCTCTGGATCGGCACCATGTGCGGCCATATCGTCTGTGCTCCCTTCCAGGGGCACGCGCATCAGCAGCAGCAGCTGCCTCATCATCAACGCCAGCAGTCTGCGGGAGATCTCGGAGGCTCCGACAACCCTTCTCCGCCTTGCCGCAGCGTCGAAGATGGCGCCGACGATTCGCTTCTCGCGGCTTCCACCCCCCTCCGGAAAGCGAATTCGCAGGAGGCAGAGGTCGAAGGTGGTGAGTTGCAGGGAGAAAAACTGTCCTCGTCCTCCTCCTCCTCCTCCCTCCTCCTCCTCCTCCTCCTCCTCCTCCTCCTCCTCCTCCTCCTCCTCCTCCTCCTCCTCCTCCTCCTCCTCCTCCTCCTCCTCCTCCTCCTCCTCCTCCTCCCCTTTTCTTGCAATTTTGGTGACCCCTCACCCCAAGCACGACATATACTTCCCGATTTAGGAGTCTTTTCAATCTGTTGATGTAACGGAATCCGATTGGCCCTACGATCGAAATTGCGTCTGCGCAGAAACACCTTAAACGTGTTAGACAGTTGTCGCAGAAGATGCTTTTTGAAATGGCGGAGGTGGGGGGGGTGTAGAGAATGTCATGGTCATTTTGTGGGAAATACAGCAGCGATCACACCCTTGTGGGGCGTTTCTTGTTTCTGTTCTGGATACCGTGGAGGCTGGACTCTGTTTTCGCGGATATCGATCACGTCACAACAATTTAATTCAAAATCGGTGTGAATTGTGTATTCATGGAGGCAGCTGGTGGTACTTTTCTTGTTTTCTTTCGTAGATCGAACTAATACCCTCTTGCTACCACCGCAACCAACTGCACAAGTCGATATCTCCAGCATTGCTGTAAGTCCTATTTTATTGCTACTAATGCAGTTAGTGTAAAAATACGCGGCCGACCAGAACAGCGGATACGATTGTTAGTTTTGTCCCTGGATTTCTCCTTTCCTGAACACGTTCCTTTTCAGTAGCGAGCTGTCTACTGCTGATTATGTGCTTACGGTAGCCGTTTCGCGCACCTGTCATCCCGTTATGATAGACATCCAGGGTCCTATTACCTTTTAATGCGTGGTTGTCTCTCGTGTGTGTGTTTTAGGTGAGCGCCTTTAGTCATTCCGAGGCAGTCAATTTCTTCACCGTTGTCTCGGGCAATGCTCCAGACCTCCACCACCCACCTCTTCCGTCCACCTCTACGCACCACCACCACCCGACCTCTTCAAGCACTCCACTGGAAGACCCCAAGAAGATGGGCCGGGCTCTTCCTACAGGCCCCAGCTGCATCGTTATCAGCGGCGGAGTCGGTTTCGTCGAAAATGCTGACGGAGGTTCGACTTTTTCGTTGTTATTGTTGTTGTTGTTATCGCTTATTGGTAGTACAGAGGGTTTCAAGTCGGTGTTTCTTGATAAAATTCAAATTAAATGGGAATTTGAATGTCCAAGTACACATCGAAAGCGCCAGGAACGCATTCATTGGGAAACCTGGTCACTGTGCGTCAATGACAGAATGAGGTTGGGAGTATTCGATCGCCGTGGTATCTGCTACCAATCTTGAAAGCACACTGCCAAGTCTCCAGATCTCCAACAACACAATAAGGCGTCGCTGAAAAAAAATCGGTGTTTCTTGATAAAATTCAAATTACATGGAAATTTGAATGGCAAACCGCCATATGTTTATTGATACATCTATTCGAGGGGTCTAACATTGATGACAAATTATATACTGCAAATATCCCCCGCTGCGTGCACGCTTTCAGTTGGGGCGTATGCAGTAGTCATTCTAGTTTCCATGGCGGCAGTGAATCTCATGAGTTACTCGTTGCTATCGTTGTTGGGCATTCTTCATTTTCGGACATGATTCAGTTTGGGACTTTGGCCATCTGAAAACGCCAGGAGATTGGGGGCACCGCATAGTGCTTAGAACTACTGGATGTCTAGGGAGTGTGCCACTAGAAGCCTAACAAACTCACGATCGAATCTGATCTGGTCGCGGATTGACGCATGCGGACGGCTGCGATTTGCAACGTCCGTGAAGCCGTCTCATCTTCTGACAGGAGCTAGGCGACCCAAAGAAGAAGAAGACAATTGACCGTTGGGAACTTCACCACCCGTAGTGAGATGCAACTGACGCAGCTGCCTCACCATGCCCATTGTGTAGTCGCACCTGCGACGGCTTCGCTGCAGTTGCACGACATAAGTAGCCGGTAGCGAATCTCCCGTATCCCTCACCGAGTGCTTTTCATTTCCCCCTTTTACAGACTCTGACACGGCAACAGGGAAGAATGTGCTTGCCAAATCGCAGAGTCATCTCTTGGCCTGGTCCGCCTCCTCGACAGTCTAGCTACCGCCATAGCAACAGCTGATCATAACATTTCTCCATTCATACTTTTGTAGAGCACTTCACTGAGTTCCCCGACCTACCCCTTTTTTTATACCATAATGAAAGCCTTGTTTTTTGTTTCTTTTCCACGAGAGACCCCTTATTTTGTGGATCACCGCTACCACTTCTTTCAACCTAATTACGTGTTCTTGTTGATCATGATTGGTAATATGTATTTAAAACAATCATATAAATTGTTTGGTTTTTGAGGGTTGATAAGCCACGATTAAGAACCTACCAGCGAGTTCCATCGATAAGAATATTATTTTAGTTGCACCCTTTTCGTTAGGTTTTGTTATCTACCAAAATATGGGAATTTTAACCACGAGTGATCGTTTCTTCCCAGAGTTTTCACGTCGCTTGTCGAAAGATTGTTATCTTTATCGTGCAAAATATTCCCAAGAACCTTCATGAAGCTGTATAATCCTCTAGCAATAGATGGACACAAGCATCAGCCCCAGAGCATCTAATTCGCAACTCAGCGGGACAGAGTAGTTGTACTAGTGAGGACACAAACCGGACCTGATGCAACCAACTTTCGCGAAAACCCACCAACTCAGTCAGACACTGCAAATACTAACATCAGCATACTTCATTTGTTTCCACGCATCATACGACTCGGACATTCCAAATAGGTTCCTCTCGAAACCCGCGAAGTGTGAAGCTAACAACAAAAGAACTAACTCCTTCCCACCCGGGACACGGACCTTCGTAGAACATTCATGTTTTTTTATTAAAATTCATTGATAGTAGTGGTGTTCAACGTGAACAAAACAAACCACAAAACGACTCAATAAGAAAAATAAAATCAGAATCAAAATAGAAGATTTAACGCGGTGCAACGGGGATTGGGGTATTAACGGTGTTGTAGCTTCTGCGGCGTTTGCTGGGACAAGGGGATTCCAAGGACTCTTGGCTCAGGATCTGAAAAAAAACGCATAGATACACCAATTCGATTAAGTAGTAGCCAATCCGCCAAAAAATTACATTCATATCGTTAACCAATTTGAGCTTTTCGGTGGCTGAAGATATATCGGAGACCTAAAAAACGAAGTGTCATTTGGGAGTAAAGTGTAGTGGCTGTAGAATTTGCACACACAGGAATACGAACCTCATCGGATCGACTGCGCTTGCTACTCAGTACCCGTGATTGGGAAAAAGCCTTCGTGGCGTCGTTCTACAAAATGACAAAATTGATGTGAACTGTCACGCCATTCAAAATGATTGCAGCAAAATGGAACTCACGTGTAAATGGGGGGATTCATTGTTTGCACCAGAGAAGAATCTGGGTAGGAGTACCGCCTCGACATGAGCCTTCAGAACGGCTTTTTTGCCACTAAATAGATAGAGGGCACGCATTGGTCGATCAAATGCCCCCTTCGATCTCAGAACCACACCATAGCGACTCTGTAGATGACCATGCTAATACACTACTATACGTTGTGGCACCAACTTTACTTCCACTAGCAACCAAGGTTGTAGAAAAAACGGCCTCGACACATGGGGTAACCGTACACACCGCTTTCCAAGAGCAACCGACTTACGCATCCAACCAATGATAAAGTAGTTCCTGCCAAACAGTCATTTAATCTACGCCCTTTGTAGAAGTTTCTGTGCAAGTTTATTGGTGGATTATAGTCGTGATGTAGGTGCTAGGAAATCAGTTAACGCAAGTTAAGACAATTTTGGACAACAATCGGAATAGCCAGGAACATATACCTTCTGCCACGGACATCCTTCACCGCGCCCTCGTCTTGAAGTTTATTGAGCAGACCTTTGGCAACAACAGTGTCGATTGATAGAAGCTCCGCTATGCTTTCAGCAGAAAGGAGGTCATGTTTACTACACAGGAAAAGGGCTCGACGAAGGAGACAAGTAGACTAAAAGAAGAAAGAATTGGTAAATTTTTAAAACAGCCTTAAATATGGTCGAAAACGTACCTTAGCTTGCTCTGTCGTCAAATTGGACAGTGTTAGGTCGGATCTACTGCCCGACGCAAGCATCTCGGTCTAGAAAAGGCGTAATAAAAGAGCGATCGTAGGTAGTACTAACCTTCACTTTGTCACAAAGATTGCACAGGTGTGATTTTGGCACATCTTCATCATCAATTATTCGGAAACAAACGGCGTGTTGCCATTTTTCACAACCATCGCAAAGAATCATAACGCCATCATCCTAGAATACGTCAAGAAGTGACGTAGAAACATACAATATTGGCTCCACAGGGACAAAAAACTTCGTAATCATCATCAGCCTCTTCATCTAGGTCTGGTTGTGTCGGCTGATATGTGGACCGTGGAGTGTGGGAAATATTGGGTCTTTTCTCGATAATGCCATGAGAGGACTGCTTCGTATCCCGTGACTAATTTTAACGAGTAAGTAAAGATTACTGTCAAACACACCTGTACAACTTCTAATGCTGATCTGAGTTTCTCAGGTGAAGCCGTTATTAAACTAGGAACGGTATGAACAAGCATACGAACGCTGTGGAAAGTCTAACAGAAGCAATTATTCGTTTCAAATTATCATACCGTATCCACCAAACCGACTTTCAGATTCACTGGACCATTTTCAAAATTTATTTCGGGATTTTCATCAAC
This sequence comes from Proteocephalus fallax, assembly GCA_028672205.1. NCBI lineage: Eukaryota > Metazoa > Platyhelminthes > Cestoda > Proteocephalidea > Proteocephalidae > Proteocephalus > Proteocephalus fallax. The sequence goes on along the minus strand of JAPUBX010004006.1, from coordinate 303,011 downwards.
TTTGAAACCGTTGGGCATATAACCAGTTGGAGCACCTTGGAGTAACGAAAAGGCCTTGTATAGCAGGAATGCATTATTAAGAAAATAAAATATTGTTTGCGCTCACCCCCATAATACTGCAACTTCATGGTTAGCATCATCTTTTTGGGAAGCGGTCCAAGCATCTTACCGGCGGCCAAAATAGTGTTTAGTAAGTTCTTCGTTTGCAATTTGATATTTTCGTCTCTAGGTATATTGGTCGTGTTTCCATCCAAGCTGGATTTACTAAACCAATCACGTAAGAAAAAACACCACTACTTTTCGGACTCTGTTTCCATTTGTAACGATGCTCCATCAGCGCCGTCGTATTTAAAAGTGAAAGTAAAGGACTCCATGATTGTCTAAAAACACGATGATAAAAAGAGAACACCAAACTTTAGGATTTTTCGGATCTTCGTAAAGTGCAAGGGTAGCTTTCCGAAGCTAAACACACGTTCCAAAAAACGGAAAATACTTACGTATCGCTTTTCGATAGCGTCAAAACAACCACGTAGCCAGAAAACGACCTTACATGTCCCGGGACAAGAAGCCTCTTCCTTCAAGATTTTCAGAGAAATACCTAAAGCGGTAAAATAATCACAAAGCAAACCTTCCAAATTCTTGTCAAAGAACGCATTATCCGGGAACAGCTTTCGTGCATATGCAACGTTGGACACGGCCACAGCAAAAAGCTTTTTAACGAAGACCAAAGAAAGTGTTTCGCTATTGATTTGAAGGGGAAACGTTTTTTGCCACTAAATGTGAGTAAAAGAAAGAAACCATACTAGTCCTTGGACAGTTCGTTGGGCAACAGCACATGGCATTTCGATTAGAACTAGATTTCGCAGAAATGATACTAACGTACAGTAAAACACAGCGCACAAGTTATTCATTACATGGATCACTAATTATAGGACTTTTCCAGCGTAAAAGATTATGGGATTCAGTTTTGACTTAGAAATTTCGATGAAAAAAGAATGCATATAATGCATAACATTTATTTTGGTGGCATGCTGTTTGCATTAGTTATGGGCATTCAAGTGCAAATCAGCCGTTCTCTCGCGATTAACGACTTCTAAAATAAATGGCAATTTTTTTCCAACAAAACGAATTTTTTGGGGCAATCATTAACATTTCAGCAATGTGACAACCTGCTTTCTCGAAATTCTGCATTCATCTAAAGCGTTCGACGATTTAGTGGCCCAAACAATCTGAATGACACGAAGACCAATTGTTGAATTCCTGAATAAATCATACTTTCTAAAATGATGTCTACTATGTTTAAAGCTCAACATGGCCACAAAAGGCGCGATACATGCGCCTCTCGCGGCAAGTTGTAATGCGATAGGTCATGTTTAGTCTATGTTATTTTTATTTATTCACTAGTAGGTTATCGCGCACGTGGTTGGAAGAGTTAACCAATGGGTTGAAGTATAATTCATTTTTATGCGTGTTCCATGTATTAACACAGGGCTTGAGTTTGCTACATGGGTATCCCATTTGAATCTACGTAAACAGTTTAAGAGATGCGATAAAGAGTGTCTTACGGTACAATTACAAACAAATGGGAGAGGTTCGGGAGAGATAAACTGTTGTAAGTGGAAGACAGCAAATCTTTTGGATATGATATTGCGAAGTCGACGCAGGAAAATGCTTTTAAAGGAAGTTGCGAAAACCTTCGATAGGTTTACGATCGGATTAAAATAAAACATGGGAGAAAAACACGTGGTTTTATAAAAACTTATTTAATCGTTGCGTCTGTTGTGTTATATACTCAGGCGGATTTCTCACGGACAACGAAGAGCGTCATACCCACTTGTTTTCGTTTCTTCAGATGCGAGTCGTATGCATCGTAGCATTGCTGCAGTTCGGATTGAAAAAAGCGCTCGGGGATAGCACATAACTAGGGCTTCAATTTTAGCGATATTTTTTGAGGCGATATACGTATCCCCATTTCTCATAATCGATTAAGAAAGGCGTATAACCTGGGTTTCGTGTCTACCGATTAGTGTCGTATGCGTCGTATCATGGCTGGCGTTTAGATAGACACGTTCTGAACCATGTTTTTCACAGGCCACTGAGAATAATAGACGCGTTGGGGTTGCAAAAGCAGGTGAAATGTTTTTCTGCTCGCCGATATCGGAATGTAAAGGCCCAAAAATGAACATTGCCCGATCTGGACCGCAAACACTCACACGTGGATTTTATTGTTATGCCGACCTCGACGTTCGAACTGGTCCTAGGTCTCGACTACCTCCTGAACTATTCCAGGTGGTTATACTTCCTTTGTAGGTGGCGTTCATGCAAGGAGGTAGAGAGCCTAGAAATCCGGTCGACCCCGAGCCAATCGACCTTTCGGGGGCACCTCGGTAAGTTATAGCTATCCTCAGTGAGACCAGGGGAGTATTTGCTCAATCCACGACTGAACTAGGGCGGGCGTTTGGTGTGGTGTGTAATATTCCCACCACAGGCGAGTCTTTCAGACATACTTACCAATCGGTGGCCTATAAACTAACCGACGAATTCCAACGACAGGTCGCGGAGATGTTGGCGGCAAGGGTGACACAACCAAGTACCAGCCCGTATGTCATGTAGGTTTTGTTCCAACCGAAAATTGATTTGACGTGGCGATTATCGCCAGTTTAATAGACAAACAATTCGAGTCGAAACCCCAATTCCATAACCCCGCTACGTCTTACCGAAACTTGCGGGCTCGACCATATTCACCACGCTGGACATAGCGAGTGGGCACTTGCAAATCGGAGTAAAACCGAAAGATCGTTAGAAGACGACATTTGCTACCCATTAGGGGCTTTTCGAATTCCGGGTTACGCAATTTTGGCTCACAAATACTCCGGCCATCTTTCAAGGGGCCAAAGATTCGTTACCCTCATGCGTAGACTTCGCTTCTACATATACGTTTTCATTTGTATTACTGTTGTTATGAGCTACAATCTTTTCGCCTTTTAACAGCTTGAAAACGACGTTAATAACAAACATCTGTAGCTGCCATACTGAAAATAGAATCGGATTGAAAGGAATATGGAATGTTGAGCAAAAACGCTTATCTAATGCGAAACAAAATATACCGATCATTCCTATATTGATTTGATAATAAGCGAAGCAGTTCGCATCGCATATGCTTAATTTTCCGAAATCTTAGCGTTTGATTTGAGCATTCCTTTTTTTGACGGACAATATTAGAGAAAACGCATTAACATGATTTATATAAAGGAAAAAGATCAAGATTGCCAAAAATTTACATCGAAGTTTGCTGGTCGATTATTAATTTAGCTTTTTGATGTATGTCAACCCATAATTGAATTGACAACCATTTAACAACTAACAGTCCAAACAATTCTGCCCGGTTGCCATTCACCGAAATATGTTCACGTTTCTTACTAAAGATGGATACAAAATGTATCTATTAAATATTTTTAATTCAAATTATTATTTATGAATACAGTTATTTGTCTAAATCTAATCTTGCTATGAAATATTGCTAATTTAATAAATAAATTAGGATTACTTGTTTTAACCAACCAGATTCAGAAAAGTCGCACCGTTGTCCATTTTTTGAATCTGGGTGTGTAGAATTATTTGAACAATTTCCGACTCTCCTTATAAACACCAGAGTTATTGATGTTTAAAATGCACAAGCTCGATGACAAAAATTGTTTAGTCCTCGAAGAAATTGATAATCTTGCCCCGACACACGAAGAAATAATTTTATATGCTAAATCGATTGGCATAGACCCCAATGAAGAACCCGAGTTACTTGAGATTGCGCGTGAAGGTGTCTCTGCGCGTGTTCCAGAGGGCTGGCGTGTTCTACAGGTAAATATGCATTCTTTTTATCCTGTAATATATTTTAATTTTCATTAAACGTTCACCGACATAAATCTATTTGAGTTGATACATGCTATTATTGAGTTGTAAAAGGTCATGTTCTATAGGCATACTTCTTTTGGATGCCATTATGTAATAAGAAATACAATGTTCATTTAATCTTTGTTTTAGAACCGCGAGGGCAATATTTTTTACCAACAAAAATCTTCCGGCGTTTGTGTCTGGGAGCACCCACTCGATTCCTTCTATCGGCAACGTGTTGGGAAAGCTAAGCAAAATAAACCAAAAGGTATGCCACGTCTGAATAATGTTTTAATAACCCATGACGTGATGACCATATTTTTGGTGCTTTACCTTGTAGACATCGGAAATACCGCGACTGTTGAGGAAAACTGCCAACAGGTTCTGCCCCCAACACCCAATAAATCCGAGACAATTTACCAGCCTCTTCCAAGCCCTCGTTTGTCGAATAACACCCAGGCCTTCAAAACCCCCAAACCTCCTCCTCATCAACCCCCCTCTTCCACCGCCAGACCCACCGCCTCAGATTCTCCTGACCAGGGCGTCGAGAGCGACAACTTCCCCCATGTAAATTCCTCCCCAACTGGACCCATCGAGACACCCAGTAATGGTACTTCTAGACGTACAACCGTTCTCTCTGAGTCAACGAATCACAACCAAACGACTCACGGTGGTTCAACGCATCGACGACAGCATTCCATTGACCATGTTCGCCCACCTCCACTTTCTGAGAACAAAGAAAACAATAGCGCAACTGATGATGAAGGTGCTCTGGCTGATCGCTTTTCCCGTGCACTGCGGGTGTCATCGACGAATTCGACGCCGGCGGTCAGGCAGCGTCGTCTGTTTGAGGAGGCAGAAGACGGACTCAACTCGTGTCTCTACTCTCCACCCGAGAGCCCCAAAGTGGCGACCACTTCAAATCACCAATTCACCTACCGCGAGGATCGTCATGGCGGTGGCGACACTTTTGTGGAGTTTGACGGAAACACCAGCCTCCGATTCATGCTGGAAGAGAAACAGCGATTGCAGGATAAGCTGGACTATCTCAAGGTGCACATCCAACCGTCGCCACGTGCCCTGCGCGTGTTTATTTCACATTCAATTTACTTTTACTCATCGTACCTTTTCAGCTGACCTACAAGGCGTACAGGTTGCGTATCTCCAGTATCGAGTCCAACATCAAGATGTTTTGTTCCGCATCTGCGCTTAGCCCGCGTCTCTCACTCCAGCAACAAGAACAGCAGCACCCGCAGACTTCAACATTACGGAGGATGAATAATCGATCGCAGAGCTTTCGAGTGGTGACTCCGCTTTCTCCCACGGGCTCAACCTCATCCCTCGGAAGTCGCAGCGCCGCCAGCGAACGGACCACCCGGCGCCCTCGCACCCTCACCACCTCCGGTCATCATCACCAAATGCTGCATCCGCTTTTAGAACAACCTCGTCGGAGACCTTCAGCTGTCGGTCAGAATTTATGATACTCGGCGCAACGATGGCCTTTTCTTTTTCCCCTCCACCTACACCTCCCTCTTCCTCCTTAACTCCTTGCGAATAGCGACGCCAATTACGGAGATTAACTAAACTGACGTAATGATGCATTTGAATATTTTCCTTTTGTCTGTATAATTGTGTGCTATATATTTTGGAAAAATCTCTTGTCCGCAATTACCTCGTTTGTTTTTCGCGGTTTACACATAGATATCCTAAACAGTAGCAGGGGGGGTGTATATTGAACTGAAACGCACCCAGTCCATGGCGATTAGTGGCTTATTTTCACGTAACATCTTTGGAGACTGCGTTTGAGATAGAGATTGCTATAGAAGTGTGGCCCGCCTTAGCGAATACCTAGCTTCAACTGCATGTCGACAGCCAGGAAGTCGTTTCGCCGGTTAAGCGCAACCCTGGGACAGCCTTTTGGCAAAGGTTCTCGTCTACATTACCTACTATTACGGAAGGCAGCGACAAAGCTCAGGAGAGGTCAGGAGGTTAAGCACATTAGACCACCGGTGTCTACAGCGACTCACTAAATCAGTATGTCCTTTGGGGCTTTCCAACGACGAACCAAGTTATCGCTGCCTAGACGGCCAGCAGGTTTAACCCTTCTTTGGTGGTTCTATGGTGTAGTGGTTAACGCTCGCGATCTTAGGAGAGAGACATAGTTCGACTCCCAAGTCAGGTCACCGGGGACGCAATTTTTAAACTTCCATGAAGGTGGTTTATCCTCAAGTCGGCCTATTGACGTTGCAATCAAAACGAAACAAGGCTCATAGACATGATTTGCAATGTCATGCGGAAAATGTGGTTGTTTCTTGTCTAGGAAGTTGTGAGTGTCCGATCATGTCCAAACAACCTATTTTCTGGCGTCAGCTGTTAAAATATCACATTTAAAACATTTATTTTGGCGCACGTTATGGATTTGGCCTTCCAATGGCCGCCATCACGCGTTTGTCAAACTATATGTGCGAATTTACCTCGTTGTTATTTCGTTGTGGAAGTATTCTGCATCTTCTATGTTTAATCATCATTTCTTGTATCAATTGTGTTTGTTGCAAATTTTAATGAGGAACGTTTCTGTTCCCGTGACCTTCATAAAGGGAATACAATTATTATTATTAATTCACACCTCATGGGATTGTCTAAGATATACTGACTATGATTTTTTCTAAAAGAGTATGCGTTGATACTTACAAGGCCGTTGAAATGCATCGTAACGGGAGCCAGCCATGTTTGCTGATTTGAAAGGATATGAAGGCAATCGATATGGAAAATGTTGCGACCAAGTCGATCGATTTGTTTTGTTGAAATTTATATTGCGCTTCCCATCCCAAATATTTCAGAATGCCTCGTATAATGCAACTGTGCATAGAATAGAATTACAGAATGCTGTACTTTATAAATTTATTTCGAAGTCTCAATCTTCCTTCATGGCCTCTGTGACGTTGAAATTAATTTCCATTGAATTAATTTACTTGGTCTACAGTTATTAACGTGGCCGTTGTGACTTATAAGATCACAGTATTTTTCAGCAATAAATTATTACCGAATTTGCCGTCCAAGAAAACGCATTTGCAAGCCACTCGAAAAAATCGATACGACGAATGACCTTGACGTAGAGGGAGAAACGTGCACGGAAAGCGCCAAGTTCAATTCTGGCAACATGGAGTCTGAGAATGACGAGACATGTTCTAACCTGACGGAGAATTTTTCGAATTTTCTCGATTTTGGGGTTACAGCAGCAACGATGAACTCAAACTTGGAGTCGAGTGATGACATCAAAGTGGACGTTAAGGTGAGATACCCCACGCGAGCCCCCTTTATGCGGTACATGGAGATGCTGGTTGCGAAAAAATCGAATCTGGACAAACCGTTGTTGGAGAAACGTCCGGCGCCTGAGTATCTAATTGAGAATTGGCCATCCAGTAACACATTCACCATGATCAAACATGAAAGGATCAAGGAGCTAAAACGACAAGCCAATGACAGACGACAGGGGGAGTTGGTACGGTGCCGAAAGCCGGGTCACGTTGCTCAGAAAATCCCACGCGAGTTTCGTCAGCGTTTCACGGCGCACAACAACCTTAAGGAACTGATTTTTGAAGAAAATCTCAAGGAAATCCACTCCCACGGACGCCTCTTCGGCCCACCAAATCTCACCCTCCAACCCGCTCACAAGCACAATGTCGTTCTGCTGGAACAAGGCAACAGTGCTCAAGAAGCCCTCGGGGACGGAAATCAAGCTCAGGTTGAACAAGGGGGCATTTCATCGGGCGACAGTGGCACCAGTAAACCCACAGACTCATACTCCTTCGAATCTTCACTGAAGGACAGTCTATTCGACGAGGCAAGCCCTCGCGATGACGCGCAACACAGAATCTCCAGCACGCCGTCTTTCGGTGGTGGCAGCAGCTCCTTCGGCATGAACCCGCCCACGGCCGCACCAGCCCAGCGGACCGACAATTCGCGGGAAACCTTCGACAAGATCAACTCCTTCATCAACGACAGGCGCAAGGTCTGCATGGTAAACCTCGCGGTTCGCACAAAGGAGGGGGAAATCTCACGACTCAGCAAGATGCTCGAGGCAGAGTCGGCCTTTTTGGCCAAAGAGGAGAAGGAGCTGATCCAGCGTCACGATGAGCACGATCGATATCTGAAATCGATCTGCCAAAGAACGGCGGAGGCAATAAAGAAGGCCGAGACGGAGACACACGCGAGGAACGCCATCACGGAGCGGATAAAGCGAACGCGCTACAAACTGGCTCACATGAACGCCGAGTGTATCAAACTGGAGGAGGAATTCCTTCGTCTCAGTACCTACAAGGACTTCCTGGACACGGTTGCGAAGACGCTGGAAGAGAACAGGGCCGCTGACCAACGCATTGCGATGCAATTCGTGACTGGAATGATGGCGCCTGACGCCGACGAAATCGCTCCGCCCACGGATGCTTCGTCTGAATCCAAGATTCCCGACATCGGGAATACCTACGACAGCGGAGCCATCAACGACTTCTTCAAGAGCCCCCAGGACCTAGTGGATATTTTAACCGAGCTCGAATCGAATAACCTGACACTGATCGAGAACGTCCAGGAACAAGAGGAGGCGTGCGAACGTCTTCGCGTCAAGGCCGCGAAGCTGCAGAAGGTTTTGAACGCGGAGAGGAGCACTGTCGACGAGCACATAAACCGCGAGGAGGAAATGGTCGACAGCCTCACGCGAGACATCCACGACATCGAGTTGTCTCGTGTGCAGATAAACGAGTTCACCCTACTGGAACGCTACGAAAAGGTATTCTCTCTCGGAAGCATAGATCAGTTCGAGCTGCCTTGGCTGCGTGAGACAATGTCAAAACGACCCCTGGAAGACGAGTTGGAGAAGCCAACTGTGGGCCAACTGTTGGATATTCTACACGACCAGGTTAACAAGGTTTACTGCAAGATATTCGGAGGAGAGGGTGGTGCCCGTCTGGACACTCTAATGATGCTCAAGATCCTTGAAACCACCATCGATGACCTCTCAAGGAGCCTCTCGGGCTACAGCAGGAACCAGGTAGTCAAGGCCAAGAAGACGGTGGACGAGCAAAATCGATTTTTAGCCCGACAGCGACAAAAACAGCTTGAAGTGCTTGCCCACGACGCCAAATTGAAACGAGCCATCGAGAAATCCAAAGAGCCCCCGAGATGGCATCGGGGCAGACGCATTATCGATCGGTCCAACCCGCCCGCCGAGGAACAAAAGACCAGGACGGTGGTGCAACGCGAGATGTCGGTTGTGGAAGATGCCGACGCAGATCTATTCAAATTTTAGCCTTTGCCTGAAGCGATTAATGGGAAGTAACTCATTGATTAAATGTCAGGATCACAGCGGAATTCCCCGACCTTGGTTTCTTTGAAAACGATTTTTTCGATGATTCGGGAAAAGCGATATTGCGGATTAATAATAAGGAATTAAATTTATCGAATAAATCGAAGTTTCCAGGATTCACCAGTCGACTTGCATTCCATGTTAAGATCCTAAAATACATTTCTGGGATAACAAGTGTTACTATCTAGTATTAAGTAGCACCAATCCCATAATGGCCGTAAAATAAAATGTGATTAAAGAAAGCAAGGTTTTTTATGTATATTGAATTCAATTAAACCATTTGGGATGGATTCGGCTCGCCCCGACAACAATAGCGGCCTCCAAGTCGACGAGCATGTCGGGAACATCGCGAATTCGCCGCCATGTAAACCGTGTACAACCGTTTCCAATGAATCGGTCAGACTCAAATTAAGCATAACAGCAAAATCGAGGTGTTAATCGACATGATGAGGCCCTAAAATAAAAGAGTAAAAGAAATAAAACCACCGAAAGCGTGAAGGCGATTTTGGTTGACCACAAAACGAACCAGATGGGAAGGTCGACAAATCGGTGCCAGCTCTGTCCACTGACCGATTTCGCCGGCAGCACGTGGGGACGTTGTATATTTCCACCGATGTGACGCATTCAAAGGCGCCAGGTCGATCCAATTGGCGTCTCCTGCGCCAAGACCAGATATCGCGACGTCGGTGGATGCACACGTGCGTTGCCACCCACTGCGTTCGTCTGCACACAACAAGACAGCTGCAACTTGCTGTTCTCCCTTATTCATTGAACGCAGTGGATCTACTTGACGATAAAGAACAAGAGAACAGTGACTTGATGACGCATGGTCGGACGGAGCGAAACAGAACACAGAACCGCTCAACTCCCTCAGACGAAGCGCTCACAGGGAGGCAGTTCCCGCACATCCATAACATGCGAATATTTCGTTGGAAATGAAGCATTACGCAAACTCACCATTTAGACTGGTGATTGTACGACATTGCAGAGCATCCGGGAAGTGAATTTTGATTGGCTTGCCTTCTAGGAACTGCGGCATGTCTATCAAAACAGTGGTTTTCTGGTGGCTTCCTGCCCGTCCGTAGACGAGCAGATTGCGAGGAACATCTCATGTGAGATACTCAGCATCTGTGGAGCGTGGTCTTCAGACTTTTTGTCGGTGAATTTTGACGCTCTGTTCCTGGGTGGTATGTGTACCGTCTGCGTTAAGTTGATCACGCCGAATTTCGACGGCTCTCGAACTACGCAATTTTAACCCTATTTTGTTTGAAGTACTGACAACTTGGATTCTCCTTCTCCTTCTCTAGCTGAGAATTTATTTTAATATATTTCTTCTTCTTCGTCTTCAAAAACCTCTCCAATAGCACTCCGCCGATCTGTTTTAACTGATTTGCAACCGATTACGCGTTTAAATTGAATGACGAGCAGGCTTTATTCGTGCGATAATCTCCTCCTGTTCAAACAAATCCCCAGGGGTCTCGCGTAGTTAAATTTCAGCGGATTCATCTTCTAATTCGCAGGTGATCGACTCATGTTTTGCAGTTTGAGTCGGAAACGGGGTCACTCACCCATTGAGCGACGATACCAAACGCATCACGAGCAGATCACTGAAAGTGGGCATTAATTTAATCAAACGACGAGCCTGTTCGAAAAAAGCCAATTGCAACAAACGAAATCGATACAGGAAGCTGCGATGATACATAAAATATTCAGAATGAATAAACGAAATAAGAACGAGGTAAATGCGCAAGAAAGGTAACATGCTTAAGTCAAGTCTGCCTATTGTTTTACAGCCTTCGAATACGACGAGGTTTATTTACGAGAAGGAAAAATTACACATGAGTGTTCGTGGTTATCAACTAGGAAAAATTGTCCTATAATATACAAATTTATTAAAAAACGCACGCGGAATCCACGGTTATCTATTTTACGAAAATGAAAGAATGTTTTCCTCTGGGAAAAAGCATGTGACCCAACAAACCGAACTATCCCCCACTTAGCGTGTGCCGTCTATCACCGCGACAACCCATTAAAGTGTCCACGCAACACGCGACAGTCGTCATGGCAACTGACTCGGTTACCGCCCAGCACCTTGTCGCCCCTAACGGCTTTGACAAGTCCAAAGTTACTTAATCCTCTCACTACCTCGCCAATGGACGTCTTCCATTCGGGCCAACCTTACGACAAATGTCAACCCCAGCCTTGGAAGTTCTATGTGCCGCAATTTGAACCGACAAACTACTCTCACATTGTGGCCTTGATCATTGGCGCATTTGTGTTGCTGACAGCCGTGCTGTGTGTGATAAGACGAATCCGATTAAGGTTCTTCACGGAAAGAGTAAGTATGCATGTATCACACGTTGGAACTGCTTGACCCCCCGTAGGCATTTTGAAATAGTCCAAGACACCAGTCTGCAACTAACTTCCACCCTTTGTTCTATCCTATTCCTGCATTTCTCAATTTAAATCGCTTCGACCAATACGAAGGCTCATTCCTTATTTGCCACAAGTTTATGTTCCTCCAGAACAGCTGATGCTGGAACTCGGAGTCTCTTAAAGGTTTACAAATGCGCATGTCAATGCGCCAATTGATGTAAATAGAAGTAATTCTCAATGACACAGGGCATTTCAAGTTTGAATTATTTTTTCAAATTCAAATTAAACACCCATTTTAAAAGAAATATCATCATCTGCGTATTAATTTATGCATAGTATAGGGTCTTAAATTTGTGAATCATAAATGATATATTGCGAATGTCCACTGCCACGTGCAGACTTACAAATATCGAATATTTTTGTGATATTTTCGACGCCATTTCGTCATATTTGGTGGCCCAAGGACACAATGACACAACGAGACCAAAATTCCCACCAATCAGTAACACGAGAACAATTTAAAGGTTTCTCTTTGTTTGCCTACCCCTACCTATTAGACATGTGCTTCGTCTGCAAATATAATTTCTTCAGCTAAATCATCCTGTAGTTATCACCAGAGAAATCGATGCCTGTAAGTTTGCAGGCAGTTGAAAATTTCAATTTATTATTTATAATTCATAACTTGTAAGCACTCGCCTACGTATAAAAAATAAAGTCATGATGTCTTTCCATCCAACAAAAATGTTTAATTTGAATCTGAAAAAAGTGGGAACTTCACCAGCGCAGGTGAAACAGGAACTAGAAGACAATTTTCGCATCTAATACTTCTTATACTGTCTCTTTTAACTGCTGAAAGTTTTGGTCCTCGTGACCTCAATAAAGTCACTGCAATTATTATTATTATTAAAAACGGTCGCGGGGCACTTGCCGAAACCATCGGCGAGTCACGCAAGATGCTGGAACGGACTCGTGACCGCTGGATCATGGAGGTTTGTTCTCTTCCACTCTGTCTAGCAGGATTCGTCTACATTTTTCACCTACTCGAAAATATTCCCGGGAGTCTGCGTAACACACTCCCATGAAGCAGGTCTTTCCTCTAGTAGAATCTTGGAGTGCCAGTCGGTGGAGAATAAACGCAAAAGGTAGCAAGACAGACCCAACTGTTAGAGTACCGACTCTAACATGTCGCACCATAGCAAACACAAAAATAGCACCACGAACAACCAATGTGTTGCCCCACTGACCTGCAAGTGTCTGGAAGGGCCTTCCACAAGTTTCACAATGAACCAGACAGTCAAAAAGGAATCTATGACTCAACCTTCAACAGAAGTGGACTTCCAAGGTCACACTGAGACTGCAACAACGACCACTACCATATGCATCTTATTATTGGGGGAGTTTAATGGCAAAAAGCAAGGAATTTCGGCGAGTTTTGTCTTCTTCAGAATTATCCCCTGATTATAGAATTTACTACTTCTAGACGAGCGAGAAAAAAATTTCATTTCCAATTTGCAGGAGACTGACGCCGAGGTCTACAGAGGGGGAGGTCAGCGAACCTCTGGCATCGTTATTTGCTTCATCGTCTCCCAGATGGCCTCGTTCTCGACATTTTTCCTCTCAGCCAAGAAAGTGACCCAGGTAGATCATTGTCATTTGAAAAGTACTCCTTTCTCCACAGTTTGGCCTTGGTGGAGCCTTTTATTCAGGATTGGCTGGAGGTGCGAGTGCCACATTGATAGCGCCTCTTTCGACTCAGTTGAAAACGAAGGCCCCCGGCGCCAGGAACTTTCTCCAGGTTATCCATGCTCGATTTGGCGTGGTCGCACACATAATCTACAGCTTAGTCTCCATCCTCATTAGCTCAATTCTCCTGATCACCGTGAACGCACGCAAGTTAAAGTGTTGTTAATAGCATTTCTACTCACACAATATCAGTAACACCAAATTACCACTTCCAGGTTCGACGTACACGCTGCTTGAAACAACCACTGCGTCGAGTGACCTTTTTATTATGGCGATATTAATCTTTACCATTGGAGTAACAATCAAATATGGTGGTATCTCCAGTGTCTTTAGTCTCGCCTACATATACACGCCATTTCTGCTTCTCGTGTGCTACATTGTGGGCAGTTCTGTTTTCGCCAACAATGGCAACTATCCTATTGGTAAGTTGTTCTACTTTTAATCAATAATATTGGTATTTATTTTTAACCCAATTGAAACTTTTGTGTATTTTTTGTACGCATCAACGAATCCGACGAAATTCCCTACAAGCGACAACAGGAATTGTTAATGTGAATCGTATTCATTTTGTAAACGATTTGGCGAGCATAGGACCAATCAAAACAGTATTGAAATAGAAATCGGTTTTAAGGACATTGGCCAAAGAGATCCCAACCCTAGCGAGACACAATCGTGAGATTAACCAAAGGCATGACCTATACGCAAGCCAGCGAGTAAAATTGCGGCTTTTGTCCTCACACTACGAGTGGGTGACCCTCGGTTCGACTTCGAGGTCAGGCCCCCAAAAATATAGCAAGAGCAGCGATAATCGACATTAAGTTGGCTGACCGAAAAAAGATAGCCAATGACGTTCGTTCGTCCGCCCCGGGTGAACATGATTAATACGACGACATGCGCGGAAATTCTAGAACAATCGACATAAATGATGGATTTTTCTGGATAAGGGGAGATTCTACGAGACTATCTTTAGATAGAAAAATTAAGAAACGTAATCTTGGCTAAATAATATGAACCCAAACAGTATGCAGTTCAATTGAGATGTGGTTGCATCGATAAACTTGGGTGAAGTTTCTCGAGATCGTCTTCCGTTTTACACGTCAATCTCTTTAGTTTGCACCAATTAAGACTTAAAAACAGTAGAACAGTTGTGACCTGTGAAAGGTTTCTGCTCTTTAGACTAAGAGAGTGGATAGAAGGATACATAGACGGCATGGACAAATGATAAGTAATTACGAAACGCGAAATAAGTAGGGAGAAGGTACAGATGAACAAAGGAACCATCACGCTTTTCTTGGGACACTAACTAGCTCCCCGATATGGATATTCGCTAATAAGTCCCAAATTCAACAGAGTATAAGCGACCGGTGTCCAGTTTTTCCAACATAAAATGGCTTTGTATTTCTTTGTTTCAAGGCAACCTGGAGAGATTATACCAACTGGTGGAATGCCAAGAACTGGTTGTCTCGAATGTAACCGAAAAGGTGCTGCAATTTCGGTCTGCTCGCGCTGGGTTGCAAGGAGTGCGCCAATTCGGCAGTAAATTCAACCATTGTTGTTTGGAGCCATGATTGATTTGCTGCTATTAAGATTCAATGACTAACGATCCTGCCGTTAATGTATAACCTATTATTTCAACACAAATATCCTGATCATTGCTATTAACGCAGAACATTCCTGTAGTCCAATCATAATAGACCATCGAGACGGATACTAATATCTTTCGCGACATTCCGCCTGGCTTATTAGTATAATTAGCAGTAGTATTAACAGCAGCAGTGGTCGTCGTATTATGACAACCATAATGACGATGCATATTTCAAGACCATTATTTTTTTATTTTAGTTTATCTGACCTTTTTCGTCCTCGATCAGACCAACGCAAATGCGATAGTCACCTCGGAGCCAGAGTCTGGCGGCTTCAACCTGGTGGCCAGCGGCCTCATCTATTTCGCCATGCCGACCGTCTTCGGAACTGCCTGTGGCCTCGGCTATCTGGCCCTCAACATGGCCTACGGACAGGTCATGCTGAAGCCAAGCATGGAGGACATGGGTCTGTTTGGATTTCTGCCCCTTCTCCGTTTTCCTCCTCCTCCTCCTCCACCTCCTCCTCCTCCTCCTCCTCCTCCTCCTCCTCCTCCTCCTCCTCCTCCTCCTCCTCCTCCTCCTCCTCCTCCTCCTCCTCCTCCTCCCTCCTCCTCCTCCTCCTCCTCCTCCTCCTCCTCCTCCTCCTCCTCCTCCTCCTCCTCCTCCTCCTCCTCCTCCTCCTCCTCCTCCTCCTCCTCCTCCTCCTCCTCCTCCTCCTCCTCCTCCTCCTCCTCCTCCTCCTTTCGAGCTGAGAATTTATTTTAATATATTTCAATCGTGCATTCATCTATCCCGGATTACTAGGACTTATGGCGTTCGCTGTGGGTGATTTCATATTCGGGCATTACGGGACATTACTTTTGAATGTGGTTTCGCTGACACTCGTGGGAACTACCACCGGCGCAGAGGCAATAACAATCAGCAACATCTTTGTGTCGGACATCTACATGACCTATCTGATGGTAAGCCTACTTACCTACTTCATAACCCGTCTGTTCATTGAAAGAATGCTGAGCGTAAAATTATCCGATGAAACGCAGATAATAATAATAATAAATGCCTATTAAAGTCACGAAAACCAAAAATTTTAGTATAATTAACAGCGCCATATTCCAAAACTGTCTTTTAGGAATTAACGAATTGCGGTATTCCGTAGTTCTTGTTTGCATTTTTTAGACAGTTGTATTGCCTACCCACTGGTCGAAGTGATTTACATTTATACACGAGTAGCGATGGCGTAAAATGATTGGGAGCACAGCTAAGCCTCTACAAAATGCGATAATTTGGGCAGTTCAAAGTTCCCTGATGATCACCGGACTACGCCAGTGAGGGCAGGCCCGAGATGTCTTGAGCAAGGAAATACAATATTGTCTCTACTTATATTAATTCAGTAGCCATAATGTATTACTTGTCGACCGGTCTACTTGAGACTATCAGATTTATGTTAATTAGACCGTTAAACTCCATTAATAACTCTACTGGTCTTATTTAGCCCTTCAGGAAGTCCACGGACATCAACATCTGCATCCTCTGTGGCAACAGAAGGGCTCGATTTGCCAGGGAAACGGAGCGTTGCAAATGTGGAAGCATGTCGGCCTGTTCCAGTTGTAATGAGGACAGAAAGTATGACATTTACGTTTTGATAAATACTTCAAAAACTGATTTCTCTAACGCAAGTAACGGTGACCAAAAGAGCCGGGATGATTTAATGTTCTTGATTTTGAGCGCATTAATCGATTTAGTGTTCACGGTATAAATAAATATTAATGACTTCTATAAGGATTCATTTTAAATGGTCCCCTCGTTCATCCCAACTGCAATCACTAGGTTGAGTGACTTGTTGAGGAGGTCTGTGAGGTCACCAGCGAATTGCCCGGTTCATGGACAATACCGCAGATATGCCGAAAAAGTTCTTACCATACGCAATCTCACAATCAATGCGGTGCTGGCCACATTTCTCTTCCTCTCCGTTATTTTCAACATTGACCTGGTAGGAATAATAATAATATTGATGAAAGTATTCACGTTATTAATGTCTCGAAGACAAAAAATAAAATTTCCAACTAGTATAAGTCAATGTGAAAACAGGAAATAGCAACGTGGTGACGAATGTCGATGAAAGCGCATTAGATCCTGAAAAATCTGCAATTTAACATTGACGGTCGTTGTAAGCCCCAGTCCTTGAATGAATTATCGACGTCAACTGACTAATTTTGGAGTCAAAACCAGTTTAAGGATACTTATGATTAGACAACTGGCACACCACTGCTAGGAGGCTGCGTTGTTGTAGACCGTGCCGCGAAGGTAACCAATTAAAAAAATTGAATACCGAATCACAATTGCTTGTCCTCCAAAGCACAAGCTCCCTGCCAATCTCCTTAATGCCTCTGCGATCTATTCCTCACCATATTATTTTGTTTTTTTCACCTGACAGAAGACGGCAAGCAGCATGACGGGCGTCTTCTGGGAGCTCGTAAGCCCCTTTGTGCCGGGAGTCTTCATGGCGTTCCTCTGGGGCCGCGTCAACTCCCTCTGTCTACTGGTCGGTATCGTCTCTGGCGTGGTGACCGTCATCGCCTTCATGTTTACCATTCACTTCAGTAGGTCTGGCCATTAATTTTGTATAACCTTGCATATTTCATATTTCACGTCTATTTTGCCGTGGCAGCGGGGTGCCTCGAAATGACTACTATTTGGGGTTAAGTAACAATTTAAGCATGATTATCTTAAGGATTCAGATCCCTCTTAACCACGATAATAGTTCAATGCAAAGATGAACTCAACTATGATTTTTCTGTGATGAAATTCTCGGCGAATGCCGAACCCTCACGGCTTTATTCTTGAGTTAATATCACTACAACAAACGACTTGTCCGTCGTTTTTCAATCGAAAAGTAATGATTTAAACACCAATCTGGCATGTAATCAATGATGCAAAGTTCAATAGCCCGCAACAGTGACAAAAGAGTCATCCAATCGATTCGATTGGGACACGACAGAATGTTTACAGATGGAGTGGAACAAGTTATGTAGTTACCTTTTACCCCGGCGTGGTTTTCTGCAAGTCACGGGAATTAATTCAATAACGGAGTTTCAAAGGTGGTTTCTTGGTCATTTTTCGTTTTTGTTCGAGTGGAATTTTTGAATTGGTAAAATCCGATGGTTTAAATTGATTAAAAATGATAAAAGGAACCAATCTGAACAATTTAAATGTGACCATCCGCGGACTGTGAACAATATCGTTCAAATAATAATATTTGCTTTATTAAGGTCACGAGGACCAAAACTTTCAGCATTAAAATTTACCATAAACAAAAATGTTGCTGGACATAACGATTATACGTAGAAAATGCAGAATAAGTTAAGAAGAATAAAAGAAGCAACATCAAGGTAAATTAGCAAGAAAGGCCAATTTAACCCACGATGTATATAAAGTTTGGTAAACGGGAAATGTCGGCCATTGAAAGGCCCTATCCAAAACGCGCGCCAAAAAAAATATATATAGACCAGTAGCTAAGTAAACGGGACCACCCAGATTACTGTTAATGAATGTTAATCGCGTAATATGACCAAAATTGATTTCAGAATAAAATATGCATTGGGAACTCCAATATACTTGTTTCTTTCGTAAATTTCAGTCCCAACTTTCAAATTTGAATTTGCCGGCCTTATTGGAATCGCAGTGAGCACCGTGGCAACTGTTTCGATGACTCTCCTCACAACCAAACCGCTGACGGAGGAGGAGGAGCTGGAGGTGTGGGAGAGGACTCGAGCAATCGATGACCCTCTCCATCCCTGGCCCGAACTATACGCCGAGTGAGTTTTTTTATTATTTAAAAGGGACCAACAGTATATTCACAAGGTTTTTTTATACAGGAAGGAACCAAAATCTAGACAACCGGAGACCACGAAAACCGATAATCAAACAAAACACTCGGGTCGCCATTTAACTACTGTTGACTGTATAAGTAGTTGTCGTCGAGGTAGTAATTACTAGCTGCTACTACTACTACTACCATAAAATAATCGTCATTTTTCCAATTATTCTGCACGACAGAGACCTTGGTCTGAGAAACGCCCATCTTCTGACGGAGGGACGTCCACGTCTAGACGACGTCCAGCGAGCGTTCAGCTTCTCTTCCAAGTGTCTTAACCATCTGGTGGCGTTCCTCCTGCTCTGCTACTTATTTATTCTGCCCGGAGCTGCCATACTTAAACCCAAAATCTCCCAAGAGGCACTTCAGACATTAGTAAGCGGATATCTCTATGTTTTGGGTGATAAATATTGATATTTTGCCAATAAAAGGCATATTTTGATAAACAAGGAAGGAACACAAAACAGCGCAATCTCTACGCACAGCATATGTTGAGCTGACGCTACGATACACACCATCTAATTGAGTTTTGTTTATTTTCGAGGTCTATTTTTTGCTGGTATGGCTTTCAAGTAGCCTACTGTTCACCTTGGTCATGCCAATTGTCTTCGAGGTCGAGAAAGCTTTCAAAATGCGGCGTCATCGACTTAAAGCGGACGGTACGCATTCCACCCACGAACAGAGCGTCAGAATTCACAGAAAAAAGTCCTGGAAACAGCGCTTCACAGAAGCCGTGTAAGTCACATGAGAAGCCGTACATAAAATGGCGTTTTCTTAATCTTTAAAGTCGGCAGTTGGCTGTCAAAAAGGTATTAATAAACTCGGCGGACGACTCCGTGCAAATCGCAGGGAATTTCTAACTCACCGGTCTTGATTTGGATTTATTAAGACAACATGGACCACAGCGTTGGTCATTAAAATGTACACCCTTGACAGTTGGGAAGGAATGTTTTAGAACGAGGTCGCTCCCGTTTAATTGATTCCGCTTTAGGGTTTTTACTTTCTCCGGGTTTTAAAATGAATCCTGCAAGGAGATTTTACTGTTCTTTTCGATCATAAAAGCTTAAAAAAGAGATTAAATTATGAAGACAAATTGCCTCGAATGCAAATAAACCCCCACTAACGAATTACACGGCGCTCCTACAGACGACAGTGAACTCGCGTAAAATCTACGCGATCTTGAAGGTACGACGGCGGTTTGGCAAGTACCTCTAGCGCTTCAGCACACCTTATGGTCCATACTTCTCGTAAATCAGTGAGTAGAGATCATGTCGGCGGCACTGGCTGTCGGTCGAAAATTCAGCACCATTATCAAGAATCTTGATGACGTGAAGTCGTCTGATCGCCTAGCAGGAGATAACCTTAAGAAAAGAAATAAGTGGCGATTACGACGTAGATAGATACATGGAGTACTGTTTTTCGTTTTAAAAATACCTAAATTCAGTATTGTCTATGATTTTAGCAACACCTCGAGGGAGTATCTTAGGCATCTGGGCCAGGCATCGAGGACCGCGCATAGTGATTAATAACAGTGATTAACCCGTTTCGGAGCCTTGTGTGTTGTTTAAATGTGTTTGCATTTTGTGAAATTTTACCTTTTTCTTAACTTTCGTCGATAAAAATTCTAGGTAGAATAGATATTTTATCGGGGTGTTTTTTTTTAAAGAATGGCAAACCATTAAACTACCAGACAAATCTATTTGCAGCAATGCATCGTCAAAATGTTTTAATGCATTTAATGAAAGATGGGACGATTAAACACAGTCTCGCTTGTATTATTGCAAGTGCAATTTTATTATGCATGAACATAGACTACGATCCATTCTAGGAAACTCACATCAAGTTTCATCTCGTTTTGATCTCCCCAGATGATTCGCCAATAGAATAATGGGAGCCCCATGTTTTAGATCCTATTCAATGAGTTTAATCTATCCGTAATTCATTGGTAACGAAATAGCGACGGTTTTAATAAGCTACTCGAAATTCAAATTATTGTTCGCCATTGAGAATGGATTCGTTGTTCGAAAAAAATAATTTCCTCGATAATCGAGAACACGTTCAAGATGAACTAGGGTATTTAATTAACGAAGCTATTACCTGGTGTTGTTCGTTCCGTGACTCGAGCTGAAACATCAAAAAGTGGATTAAATCAGTTTTACTACACCAGAACACTAAATGTCTTAGAGAAGAACGTTAAAATGCTGTGTCAAGTTAAGTATCAAATGACATGATGTATCCCCGCTCCTAGCAGGAATATAAACCCCGCGTTGAACATCAGCCGCTTTACAATCGATAAGAGTGATATCAATTTCGCGAAATGAAATAAATGTTGCATTCCATTTTATTCTGTATCAGGAGGATGCAGCGAATGGGGATGACTTTACAATAATATAATAATTGTAGCAGCTTTATTGAAGTTAAGAGGACCAAAAATGTCAGAATAAAACATGACAGTATAACAATGCTAGTTCCAGCTTCACCTGCTCTGGTGAAACTAAAAATCGGGACAAATAAGAAATGACCGAATCGAGATATGCCGCCGTTCTTGTGGGTATTGATCGGTATAGTCTATGCATAGGTCAAAGAGATTTACATTTAGATAAACTTGAAAAGAGGGGATGGGAGGGGTCACTTTAAATACGAGCAGCGATTAGTGAACAACTATTGAAGTGGCATTGAACGATGATTTCTTGAATGAAGAGAATAGCCAGGCCAATAGAAAACGAGATTGATTTAAATAGCCTACAGAGGGTTAAGAAGTCAGAACATTTTAGGCGGGGAAAATCATTGGGAAAAATGTACAATGAGGGGAATAATACAGGCGCCGAGGAATTTTTTGATTTTGAGCTCGAGGCGAAATAATGGAGTGAAGCGATTCCAGCGGTATAAAAATCCGCTCTCGGGGAAAATGTAATGCAGATGCATTTTGATGCGTACAGCAGAAGACCATTCTCCGAAGACCACTCGAGTAACTCAGTGACTGCCTGCCCGAGCAGTTTATTATCACCATTCGTCTGCGTATTTTATTAGTGTCACCTAGATAACACTGGGCTTTGCAGCAAACCCAGCTATCGGGAAAGGAGGAGAATGCTTCGTTTCTGACTCTTACGTGGTGGTGTAAGTTCGATAAATTTTTTAAATCTTATTTATGAACCATCCTTCAAGGCCATCTTCACACCGTTTAGAAAGGATGCGGAAGCTGTATAAAGTGTTGAAAGCCGAGGTGAAGTCCACAAATACTCCCTTAACGGCTTTCCCTCCGTCATCAAGGGAAGAGTGAAGGGTGTTCAAGAACGCGGCCGCGGCATCCAAATATCTTCTATTTGGTCTACAATAAAACTAGAGCGGGTCATCGGCAGTTTTTGGTGTGTCCTCCAATTTAGAGAGGAGGTGCTTCTCAATCACTTTCAACCCCACAGATGAGTTGGCGATAGGTCTATACTTAATAGGTCCCACGTAACCATTGGCCGCTTTCGAAATAGATGTCATAGCGACATCTCTGCATTCCGAATGAACAGAGCATTCTCTTAACGAATGATTGACGAGCTGGGTGACAATCGGAGAAATCTTGCGATGACAGATTTTAAAAACCGCGGGCTGGAGTCTGTCCGGACCAGCTTCCTTGGAGCTCTTGAGCCCAGCCAAAATTTTGGAGATAGAGGATTCGTAAGCGGGTATAAAAACGCTGGGATTAAGATAGGGAACGTGGAATAGTCAGGAATTTGAAGATAAAGCCAGAATTTATTCCCGTTAATCTAATTAGATTTTTCCTGGAACAGAGCCGTTCTTTCTTTCGTCTCAATTGTTTAATAAATGGAGATGATAGGACACTGGGGGTGAGGGATAGTTCCGTAAGTGGGCAGTGCGTATCGTACTGAAATCGGAGGTAGCTATTTATATGGTCAATTTCCTAAGCAAACCAGGAATCCGCGAAAACGTTGACGTCGGTTGTGGCAACTGTATTTACGTCTACGACATTCATAAAGAGAAAAATCGGACACATATACGTGGCCTTCCCTTCGCGCGTAGGAAAATGACTATGGTATTGAGACCAAGTGTAAGAAGTGGGCTAATATGCGCCGAATTGAATTCAACACACAGTAAAATGTATCACGGAGTCCTAGAACTAAGCTATATCCGCTCTGGTGTGGATATATTCAGATTAAACATCGCCAGAGTCAGTTTCGAAGAGACCTTGAACCCCAACACATTCAATAGCACTGGCGAAATAGCCAGAAAACCTTTTTTCGATTTTGACCAGCTCAGATTGATTCAAATCGTGACACCAGCCTCCTTGGACTAAGCGCCGCGCACTCTGTCCCTACAGAAACATACGAAATTCTCTGGCATAAATATCTGATCTAGATTGATGTAACGAAGGAAGGTTTCTTGTAGATATACGACGCCGACAGTTTTAAAACGAGCAGATGTTGGTAGAGAGTGAAAATCGCAAACGTTGTTGAGAATCGACGATACATTTAATGACACAAGAGCGGGAAGTGATGTATTTGCAGGATAGCGACTACGAACAGCATTGAGCCAACCAGCTCGATGCTTGGGCTTGGTGTGAATGAGTGGTGGTGGGGGGAGTGCAGTAGTTGTCGACACAAAACAGAGATCTCTCCCATCCCCTCTTTCCAAGTTTATCTCAATGTAAATCTCTTTGACCTATGCATAGGCTATACCGTTCAATACCCACAAGAACGGCGGCATATCGCAATTCGGCCATGCCTTATTTGTCCCGATTTTTAGTTACATCAGAGCGGGTGAAGCAGGAACTAGAAGACAATTTTCATATCTAGTACTTCTTATACTGTCTTGTTTTATGCTGAAAGTTTTGGTCCTCGTGACCTCTATAAAGCCGCTACAATTATTATTATTATTATTATTAAAACAGTCTTCGTTTCCGACGTCTCACCAATTTATGAATTTTCAAAGGCGATAGTCAATTTCCTCTGCGAAGTCAGAATCTGCCTATACTTTATGGCTTCAGTACAGCGGACAGTTAAATACTAAAAGAATTATCCGTTATAATTCAAACAAGGGACTGATAAATAAGACGATTTTAAATGTCGAAACTCAAATTCTACCTACTCTGGGATAGTGGACAGGTATATGTGTCGGTATATAGGCTTCGTACAACAAGTATAATTTTAGTTATCCTTATTATTGCAGTAAAATACAAATTACAGAGTGGTAAGACGTCGCTGGAGGGTAATCTCATAGATATAAACCACTGAAGCCTTGAAAGCAACATTCGCCGAGAAATTCCCGATACAGAGCCGAAATTGTTGTGACACGTCATCAATATTTCACCAAAATAATCGAAATCTTAGGCGTGCTTGCGGGGGACATTTGTAATACATATAATTATTCATTCATAAAGCGCAGATGGGCGTTTTATTTAAAAAGGATGCACTTCGAAGGACTGTTTAAAGACAAAAACAGTTCGATCGTAGAGCATTCGCATTGGTCAAGGAAATTGTGATCTGGTTACGCACACCTATGCACACCGAATTCACTTTGCATGTTGGAAGTGAAAGCTTGAAATAAATAAACAAAGTGTTCACGATCACCCCAAAATAGCTGGTGGTATCGGTCGTGTTTTTCATATCCGATAATCGTTTGGCTTGTTCACCAAATCCCCAAATCTCCGCAGTTCACCCCATTATCACAGCTGCGCTGAAGCTAATCCACTAAGGGCTTAATTCCCAGGTTTGCTATTTTCGGCTCAACTCCCACACAATTATAGCACTAAGTGGGTGTTTCCTCGGGATAATTGCATCAAAGCAACCAACATTAATGTATTGAAATAAATGGTTCACGTTTTGTGAAGTAATTACGCTTTCGAGACCCGAAACCCACATCGTTTGGTATAAAACTGCAAATTTACCAAATAACGGGAAGTTTAAACAACATCAGAGACAGGTTCAAGCAATCAACGTTGACCTTCAACGAGGGTGATAGTTTGGTTGCTTCAAAATGTGCATCCAGCGGTCTTTTGTCTGATAGTGGATGTCGCCAGGTAAATTTCTAAATTTCTTTGCGTTAAATTCACAAGTAATTTATCCTTAAATGATCACTTGGATGCCGTCACGGGCGCCTTAGGGAGATCTCCAACCCCATGAACACCCTCCTCACACAATACAATGATGTCTGTTGTCTCCCCTGATTTCCGATGACCTTTTGACCTTTTTAAATTATCTCATTTACCCGTGGATAATCCATGCACTTATTCTCAGACGCAATTATTGATCTCTCTTCACAATTTGTTTGACGGTGGCTTTCGAAGTAGTGGAACACTTTTTTCCCCTATTAATCGATTTTTTAAACAATTGTGATCAAGGAGGCTGCGGAACTATTGAAAAAACAACAGTTCATTACAAAATCACTCAAAAATGGTGAAACCGATGGATAGGCCTTCAAAATTAAGGCGGCCTTTGCGTATTTTAAACAGGTTGTTCTCAAACCCTATTAAAAGCTTTTTTGTTTGTTTAAATTGTTAAATTTGAATAAAAACGCCGTCTATTGGCCGGCTTTGTCTCAAAATCGGTGCCGACGGAATTCCGGGGAGCTCTTGAGGTCCAACTGTCTCGAGTTGAGATGGGCGATCTGATAAACGAGAAATATGACCTTCAAGACGCCAGTGCACGAGCGTTAATTCTTGGGTTCACTCGCTCCAATAAATTGGATAATATTTTATAAACGCAATAAATTCCTGGTCCTTTCGCCCTCGAGGATTTGAAACAGTGGTCGTGTCGGTAGTGATCGAAGTGTAGAGTGCCAGAAAAGGGTTTGAAGAAGGGCAGGAGTGTGTGGAGGGATTTGAAGAAGTCGACTACATCCTACCGCCAACCCCTCCATAATTTTATATTTAAATAATTATTTATTTGATATAATACTAACGATGGCAATCACTGTAGTAGGGGTTTGGGGACCTTCAGCATTACACAGTAACAACACTACACATGAAAACCAATTTCCGGTGAAATTAAATATCAGGAAAATACGGGAATGACCAATTTACGATAAAAAACCGTTCTTGTGGAAATTAAATGCCTAGGCCTTCGTGCGGGCGAATATATTTACATTGAAACAGACTAGAATAGAATAGAAGGAATAGGAGAGTTAGGGCAAGGGAAGGTGGAAGAGGTTGAAGCAGTGTAACAGAGAGAGAGAGAGGGCGATGGAGGGTGAGGGAGGGAGAGTGAGTGAGGGAGGCTGAGGGATTGCGATCGACGGAAAGAGGTTAAGGGAGGGTGAGAGAGGGCGATGGAGGGTGAGAGGGGTAAGGTGGGGTGACGGAGAGTGGGTGAGGGATTGCGATCGATAAAAAGAGGTTGATGGAGGGTGAGGGAAGGCGAGGTAAGGTGACGGATGGCGAGGGAGGCTGAGAGAGGTAGAGAGCGTGAGAGTTGGCTAGGGAGGAAACTTTGGGAACAACTAGTGGAATGCCTAATGGGGCATAGATAATCTAAGTGCAAATAAACATACATTATAAAATGCTACGGATGGTCAAAGGTGGGCCTGGAAACCACAAAACAACACTTTATGGTGATGGGATGATTCAGGCATTCACGACGGCCTCGATGCGGTTTGAGCTCATCCTTAGTCGTCGTCGTCAACGGTGACAGAAGAATCGTGGACTGCGGCATTTCTCGAAGACGTCTTGCAAGATAAACGACTGTTGAACATATCTTTTAGGAACTTCGACGTTCACCTGGAGGGATAAATTCGGATTGGAGCAATCATGCTGCTTCAATGTCTTCTCTTTTGTTGAAGATGCGACGGGAACGGATGTGTAATGAAATTTCTCACTATTTTCAATCATTCCTGATCATACAAAACAGCTGAACCGCCAACGCCCGTTTCCCGTGTAATACTGCCAGTTCCCATTATTTATTAACGCCATTTGGCCGACTTCCTGAATCAAGACAAAAAATTACACTTATTAGTGCTTCTTAATTATTTTTGATAGAAGACGTGTAAGTCCATAATTGCATTCGCAATTATCAAATGCAGGAATCAGCTGAATCTTCTGGGGGGCATTATACGTTTTAGATATTAAGGTCAGTCTTTATTTGCAGAAACATGAAATTTCTAAATAAAATGAATTTAATCGTGTCTGTAGGTGTGTGTGGCATGTGCTGGCTTGTAATTATAGCCAAACAAAAATTTCCCCGTTCGTTTAATACACGCAAAATGTTCTGTCTGTATCTGTGGTTGCGAAACGACCTTGACTGCGGCATTTACTTGAATTCCACCAATAACAATATCGGATACACTTGGTGCAGTGTGAAAAGCAGCTGCAGTATTTCAGTGCAGCTGTTGCATATTGTTTGCTGCGGTACATTGACATCAAAACATATTTTATGAAAGAGGCTATAGTGGCTTATTTTGCTTGAAAATGCCGCTGGAATGCACTAAATAGCGGTCTTGTTTCAGTCATATGAAGTATTGGCAAACAGGCGAAAATTAGCGCACGCCAAAACATTTTTTTTACACACTCTCACCTTCAACGTGTCGGTTATTTCTTGTAATTTAACTTTTACTAATCTTGGAGAAATCTTTGGTGTCTTACATGTTGTCTAAAGTATGCTGACAAACATTTTTGGAAAAACAGGGACTGTGGTCAACAAAGTTTCCTGGAGATTGATATTTTATACAACGCCGTTAAATATCTTGCTCTACCTTGTCGAGAATTACGGAGTTTGCATCGATGAACGTGATTGACTTCGTTATAACCACCAGTCGCATGCGTGATGGGTGTAGGTTTACGATTGTGTCAACGATTAAAGAGGCAGACAGATCACTTGTAAGCGTATTTGTTGAAAAAGGAATGCTTGGGTACCAAAATAAAGACGTTAGCAATCGTTTTGAATAGAATACCTCAAACCTATAGGTCTTTCGTATTTGTTTGTCCTTTTTATATACTTGAACAATCTCAAAGATGGCGATTTTAAAGGCGCAAATTTAATAAAAAGAATCTTAATCGTTCTATTCAGGTTTGTCGAAATGTAAGTTTCTTAGACCAGTGCGTTGGAAATACCGTCTAATCCAACAAGAACTAGGGAATATCGAAATTCGGTCATTCCTTATTTTTCCGATTTTAAGTTTCCCCGAACAGATGAAATAAGAACCAAAATACAATTTTCGGATATAGGGCTTACCAATAGCATCATTATTCCTGTAGAAAGATAACGCACATAAATAATTCGTATTTGAACTTTACCCTTAATTCTCACTGCTCGGTTTAAATGTGAACTTCAGCGCCCAAAGTAATTAATGTTTCTGTCGGAGACAGTGCAATAAAAGTGTACAATATTCATGCCCAATGCGACAATTAATTGATCGGAGAAATATTGTTGAACCAACCTGGGCGATTAAGCAACGGATTTAATTAATCGGTATTATCGATGCTTTTTGTCCGAAGTCAAGACTGGACGACAACGAATCCTTAAAGTATACCCCATATTCATCGTCTCTGTTTCTTTGTTCCCTGTTTCAGACGCCTTGGACAAAGCTCAAACCGCATAAATGCCTTCGCCCATACTGGTGTAAATTCCCCCAAAGTCTACTCGTTTACCGCCATTTAACTTGACCGCAAATGTTTGCACTTTTAAAGCCTTCGTAAACGTTTTAAAACAATTTAGTTATCTATGGGTTATCCATTTACTAAATCCTCCGTCGCTGCTCGTTTTTTCGATGAACAACCAATCCCTTCTATTCAAGGATGTCTCAAATGGAAATATCTTCGACCAATGCAAAGGCAAAACCGTTTTATTTATTATGGCATATCGTAATTCGGTAATTCCATACGCCTTCCCTATTTTTTAAGTTAACACTAAAAGGCTAATAACTTTAAAGCGAAGATAACAAGAAAGTTCACCACCGATAAACCCAAAATGAAAACTGTGGAACTGTTTCATCGATATATTCGACGAGAATATTCGCGTTACCGAGCATATAGGGCATATTTGCCTGTGTTTATACAAGATATGTTACCTTAAATAGGTTTGACAATGGTCAGCATTTTGCGTGAAATCCGACACGCACCGTGAGCGAAAACACGATCCTTTAGGGACGAAAATTCCATTATTCTTGATGTAATACAAGAACAGGCAAACAGAATGTAGAAACAGTAAAACAATGAGGAGAAAACCAAGAGAGATTGCAAAAAAAGCTTACCATAAAATGCCTTCATGATGATTCGGCAGAATCGGATGATTTAAAGATGGGAGTCACCGCGTTCATGATGAACTGTTCATACTTTGACGGAAACCTTCTAATTACTCTGTTCATTAAATTGAATGCCAATTCCCCTATAAACACGCGTGAATTGAGTAGATGTGATAGGAGTTCATAACACGCTTGTGAAGTTCGCCTTCTGTGAGCTCTTTTGCAGACTTTACCTCGATAAAGCGAGATAGTTTGAACTGGTTACAAATATGAAAATAAGAGGATTAATGGATTTCTTGGGGAAAGGTGTGTCACCGAATACATCTCCATCACGAAGAAATGCGAACCGATCTGTCAGTAGGATTGGTGACGGACGTAGCGTACCCCAAGAGGCAGGTTTGTATTGAAGGAGCTGTTATTGAACCCAGTCAGGTTAGAGGACGTTGAGCTTAGTGGTCAAAGAGTCAAAGATCTGTAGAACCTATTGAGGACTGGCATCAGTCCTAGTCTCACAGTGCCGCCTCACGTACTGCTTGAGGTCTGGGAGTTTCCCCATGGAGGGTCAACTAGCGGACTCCTTGGGCCCAGCTGCAACGACGGCCACTGAGCATTAATGCTGACGCTCATTGATTTCTACCAGCTGGCTTGGTTCAAGTGAAAGCTGGCACTGCGAACCTCCATTGGCAAACCGACCTTACTGCCCCAAATCACGCATGTTCGGGTCAACTCTCTAGAACTGGTGAGGCCACGGCTATGGGTCGAAGCACCTTGTTAGCGGAAGATGGATCGACAGTTTCACTGATTCATGGGTCAAATATCTAGAATAGTTGTAGAGTGACGCCAAGAAGGTGTCGGCGGTAACTGCCATTCAACTGTGCTTGCTTATCTCGATTCCGACTACCCCTTCTTAGAACGAAGCGGGTTGTAAACGAGCGGTGATTTATTTGAATTTAAATCGTGTCAATAGACAATTTCGGCCCTTTTTGTTTTGTACGGAAACTCTGACGCAATTCAAATAGTTTTATCACGCACATCAGTCGCATGGCGCTCGGGTCAAATGCGAAATCAAATTTGACACATACCTCTTTGTCAGGCTTGTAAATCAACTTCATAATTCTTTCATATAGACCGAAATTCCTCAATGAACAATAATCCCGATATTTTGGGGATATTTCGAGGCAGTCTACTAGACGATAAATGATTATTGTGTTCACTAAGATGTCCGCAGTGACTGCCCAGGGTCGATTCGTAAACGAAGACACGATCCCATTGTGTATTTTATAATTCAAAATTGCTGTGGTTAGAGTCCACGTGACGTTAATAAACCAATTAACGCCACCCATTTATCTCAGAACGCCGTTTCTTTATTTTGTGAAACGGAAATGACGTGATTGGCGACAGAAAAATCGTTCATGCGGAAAAACCTGTAGTTTGTTATTTATCATTCATACATTGTAGGTACTCTACTATTTATATCAATAAACAGATAATGATTTTCCATTCAAAATGGGAGTTTAATTGTTATTTGGTTGATCTCTCTTTAGAATAATTCCATTTTCACTTTATGCGTTAGCCATCATTTGATTTGCTTTTCTGGCAAATTTAAGATTTTCATATTCATTCAATCGCAGAGATCGTCTGCCACTGATTTGCCAACGCACAATTTATTCGTGGAATTTTTAAACATCAATTTCTAATTTATAAAACGACCTGGAATACTTCAGCAAGTAAAACGTAGTCGAGAGAATGGATTCAGATCTGGAATCTATTCTCCTATCCCCTACAATATTTATTATCCATTATTTAACATTCGTTTAGTTTTGGGAACGTTTTGATGTTTAAAGTCATGTTGCCCTCGACATTACAAGTCAGTATAATTCATGACGGTTTTTCCATTGCCGTTTTGCGTATATTAGTTTAGCCTTCTTGTGCATTGTTGAGTCTGTTCTATGGTAATCATGGTCCAACAAATCAAAATAATAGTAATAATAATAATAATAATATAATCTCCTAACATAATATATACCGGCTTCAACGGGGGTTCGCCAAGAGGATTCTAAGAATTATTTAAGCAGATGATGCCCCCAGTGCAATCCGTTATGGCCTGACCCAGGAATCGAAATCACCAACCGTTACGTCATCAAGTCCCTAAAATAGAGGATCCGATTAATTTCCACACGAGTGATTGAAGCTTTATTATCTTGCCTATCGCAATGCCGAATTACTATTGTTCGACACGCAGAGACCTTTTAAATTACGTGCTGTGAACACTCAGTTTAAGCGAATTAAGACACACCGGATAGGCGACATGGGAAGATTATTGTAGAGTCTGCTTGCAAAAGCAACCATCATTCTGCGGACCGGAAATCGGTTTATTTTCCAGCCATCGTGGCCATTCGAAGACGGGGACCTGGGGAATAGCGATAATGCGGGGATTTTATTGGAGCCACGAGACTACCGTAATCTGGAAGGAGCATTAAAATAGACAACACATAAAAGGGATTCTGAGAGCTGCAGGCATTTGCAAGCGATAAAACCACACATCCCTTTATACACCCGTTGTGTTCTTTCTTGACATTTTGAACTTGTTTAATTGTGTATGTTTATACGAAATTTAGGATGAATAATGAGGAGGATTCATGTCGGGGGTACGGGTTTGGGGTGTCTCTGGGTTCCATGGTGTAGCCCAAAAATCGAGCAATGCCTGCTTCTTGTCATCAATTTTCAGGCCTTGTTTTTAGTTTTCCAATTCCCTTCAGCATAAGACATCAGCGTTATTCATCTGTTCCCGAGTTCCTAAATGAACCCTCAAACCCCCTTTATTAACCTCTTTCTAAATATAAATCGCTTCGACCAATGCGAGCAAGGCGACTCTGTTTGATTACCAAAAGGTCGCCTGCAGATCTCAAAGCAGTCATTTCGTATCTGTACCGAATTTATGTGTCAACAGAAGAGGTGCGGATGAAACTCAAAGACAGTTTTTTCGTGATAACTCCTAAACAACAATCAACAAGACATATTATCACGATTCTTGTCTCCCACAGCCACCAAATATCTCGAATACCTACGGCAAATGCCAGTCACAAAAGGTGATGCACCAAGGAGGTTGACTGCATTGGTCAACAGTAAATTGATGAAGAATAAAAGAGAAATGGTGGCTATTATTTGCTGGGGAGCTGTGTTTCTAACTTCTCCGGAGGAACCCAAAAGTGAAAACGCACTCAGCTTCCTGGGTTAGTTTGACGGACCTCTGATCTACCAGTGCTGCTATTTAATACTATTTTATCTGGATTTGCTAAACCTATTCCTGAAACGGTCAAAAAATTATATCCTCTAGATTGTTTTTGGTCAGGGGTTATTACAAAGACGGAAGACAATAGGAGCAGTTTAAAGAGAACAGACCGCGGTCTCTGTTCCCACCACCAACAGTCTCGGTATCGGTTTTTATTTGTTTGAAAATTTTCATGCTGAAATGTGCGGTCAAAATGAAGCAATTGCACCACATCGCAATTCATATGATTGTCGGGCGATCTGTAAAATCCCGAATAATTTAAAACGCATATGAATATATATATATATGTAGATGAAATATGAATCTCGAATATGTTTTGGGGTGACAGCGTAAGACAAGGAATTGGTGAAGTGGCAGCTGCTTCATCCAACGCAGAAGCTACACGTGGAACACCGACAATTTAAAATCCGATTTCCACTCTTCAGCCTCCAATTCGCAGAACTAAACGCCCAGATTATTTAAGTGGCTTTCTCTGGGATTCGAACCCAAGGTGGATCACTAACAGAGCGAATATGCGTACAGCCTAAACATCATACCCGTGAAACCTCATGGCAACCGGTTTATCTGTGCATTAAGAGATAGAAGCATACATTTGCTGTGTATTTCAAAACTGATAAAATTATTATTTATATGCTAAAGGTTTTCCTTAATTATAATCTGAAAAAGGGCAGACTTCAGTTACCTTTACAGACTGAAGAAAATGACCTTCGCAAAACAGCGGATAGAGCCTATAAATGCCGCACAATCGAAGCGATATGTGGTGATTTGATCTCCCAGAACTATGCAGGTGGGGATTTTCAACCTCACTGGATACCGTAGTCGATAGATATTTTAAACAAATCCCATTTTCGCCTCAAATCCGGTTTTTGTGCGACCTAAATTTATCCGGAAAAAAGCCCGGCATTGCTTGAGTATGAGAAAAACGGATTCTGCAGTTTCGAGCCTTGTAATGGACTTATTAATTCGGAATTGTAAACACATTCGCAAGCGCAGGAACGGCTATGGGGGTTGCTCTTTCGGCTCTAATGCATTCAGTCGAGTTCTTTACAGGAACCGCCTCATTCTTAATTCATCCTTTCATGTACTCCATTTTGGCACAAAATGAAACTTTTTTAAGCAGCAAAAATGCCCTATTTGTCCGGTAGTTTAATGAATTGGAGTTATTTGACGAATTTGGCGTTAATGGAAGAGCAATATTGAAGCTGGCCGGTTCTGGAACCCCACCCCCCCGGCGTTACAATGCTGCGGATGACTCGGATCTTAAGTTGCGTTGATTGGATAGGGTTGTAATGGTGATGGCTTCTTGATGTCAGAAGACAAAATACCCTCAGCATTAATGTGTGAAACCACTGCAGATGAAAACCTTTACTTGAGAAACTATGGATCGGCACAAATAAGGAATGAAACAAAAATGAAATTTGTGGGAATTAAATAGTATATTCTTCGTATGAGCCAACGGATTTATTATAAAACGGACTAGAATAATGTGAATGGTTTTGTAGAAGTTATGCCGAAACAACAAGTGAAATGGCGCTGAAACAGTTTTGTATCATGGATAGAGTGCAAAGCAAATCTACCATAAAACGAGATTTTAAAAACATCTCACGGAGGGTAAAAATGTCAGAGCATCAGAGATCAGGAAAAATAGCGGTGGGGGCTGAAAATTAGGAGGGAAATTATCCAGACATGCCGGAAAGACGTGATACAGTTTGCGATCGCCCAAATCGTCTGAAAAACCGACGTAAGAAAAAGACGGCAGTATTTTCAAACGACGGCATCTACGTGATCACTCCAAGATGATCACACGGCGATTTGGATGTCGATCTGGGGGCATTATAACGGTGTCCATATACACCTTTCATCAGGAGAAACGTAGAAAACCAGTCGCCTTTGCATGCGTTCAAAATTATACCGTTCTCTTAATTTAATGACGTCATTAGAGCCACAGGAACATGTATGTTAAAAATTTACGAAATCAACTTCTGCCATACAGCGTCATTTTGACATGTCGGTCTCTAGGATCATGAATAATATGAAAAATGTGAAATAGCCAAATTAACGCAAATAGATAAATTTAATTGATATAAATAGAATCTAATACGCCGCAAACAAAACAACCAATGGAATGCGGGTTCAAAAATGATTAGGCCTTAAAGAACGAAAGCTGGCGGTAAAGAACTAAACGTGTGCCAAATATGTAAGTATTTTAGTGGAAACTTGTGAGGTTTTCTTGATGGAAGTAATATATTTACCAGAAATGCCAATAAAAACACCCATCTGCATAAATTGAAAGACGCCCAAAGTAGAAAAGTTACTGTAAGGAGGTACTAAATGATGCAAAGAATCCAATTCTGTACGTTATACGTGCTGAGACGAGGGAGTATACTACAATTGGGAATAAGGCAGTAATCAAGAAACATGTTAATGAAGACTTTTTATTCGAGGTTAACAAAGTTATTATTCAAATAAATCTGCATTCGATTCTCTGCAGAAATATATATATATTTATTACAATATAAACATCAATGACTTGCGTGTGAACATACACCGTGCCGCGACTGTCTAAATGTCTGGTGTCTGTACTCAATGTTCGCTAAATTAAAGACAACCCCGGGAGATGTACATATTTTCGCTTTTACAGCAACATTATTTTGTTTAAAATGCCATGGAATTTTGTGATTTTATTAACAGTTTCCGAACGTTCAATAAACCATGAATATTGATAGAAAAACATCTCAACGAATTGATGGGTATATAATTATGTAAATGCCTCGAAAATGTTTCTATACATTTAACTTAACATTCAAGAAATGGGTAAAAGTCTCAGGCCATATTCCGTTAACTCTGATTTACTATGCATTTTTTCGTGGAAAAGGGCGATTTTATATATGATTTCAAGAGCGCGTTAGATTCTTAAACAATACGAGTGGGAGTTGATTCGATGAACTCCCCAACCCCCTCTGTGTTGCTATCTGTTGATGCCCTCGAGATCTCAACAAAGCGGTTACCAATAGTATTAGCACTATGATGACTAGTACTATTTCTACTACTTTCATGACGAAGAGTACTTTATTTGCACATCCAAACTGCAGTACCCGACTGTCAAATTCGCGGGCGACTTGACTCTATGCCATGCACGCAAGAGAAATAAGGATGTCCCCTGACAGCAGATATTAAAAATCCGAGGATCGCTTCACCCAATAATTACACCTACAAATCAATATCTGAATCCCTGGGCATAATAATCGACAGATATTTATGCTGGCGTGATCATGTGGATGTCGTCTGATCTGTTGCTTCAGGTTACAGGTTCGGAAGCCCTAGAATAGACTCAGACCATATCAACGCCTGTATAATTCCCCTTATTGTAAGTCTCAAATTTTCTGACTTTTTAACCGTCCGATGGCGTTTTAAAAAACTTTCGTTTTTCAGTTAATTATCTTTGTACTCAATCCAGGCCACAATTATTCATTCCCCCAACCTAGTGTTTTCTTTACTCTTAATATAGGTGGCCTCTCACATCCCTTTTCTGATCTGTCCCTTCGACCAATGCCAAGGCTATACGGATTAATTCCCAACAAGGACGTATGTAAAATGTCCAGACATTCTTTATTCCTTCATATTTTCTTGTTTCACCTGAAAAGCAAGAACTTAAAAGTTTTCATAAGTAGTGATGTCATTTGTTTTAATTCCTTGCTCCTCTTCGCCTAAATATACCGAATAACACTATTTTATTGATCAAGATTTCCATGGCTACACCTTTGATGGGCCACTTTGGGCCTCTAATCAGCGAACACTAATCAGCGACGTCTGATTGGTGCAAGAGGCCTGGAATGCGAACTTTCCGATACGTTTGATTCCCGAACGCAAGGAGGCCTCTGATTGGTCCGGTCAGAAGTGGTAGAAAAACGCATCACGCGTTGCAGCAACAGAAGTCGTTGTAGTGCGTTGCACACTAAACCAGCGAATACAATACTACAACAACGAAAACAGCTAATAGTGTTACCGCTAATTATACTTCACCATGAGGTCAACGTATTTCACTGCTGAATTGGGACCGTCATGAAGGCGACGTATATACAATTATTAATGACATTGTTTTGTGGCCTTTTGGAATTTTGCCCCTGCCCATCTCAAGCGTTCTCAACCAGACAATTCGTCCACACAAACCTACCGCCAGGTACGTCTGCCGTCTCGTACGATTTATGGACGAATTTGGGCGCATGGAGTGCTTTGTGCAATTAATTTACTTGAGCAAATTTAATTAATGGTGCATGCTAAAACACAGACTAGGAGACAGTCTGTATCGCGATTTGGTTACATGGGTGGCCATATTTTTATATCTGGATCACACCTATTGCACATTAAGCTTAAAACAAACAATATTTCCTGTCTGTCACAGAATCTGTCTCGGAATCTGTTCTAGATGAGAGAATAAATCTCCCCGAAAGACCTTAACGCTAGGTGATTTACCAAGTAAAATGTCAATTTATTCAATTTGACACGAAGGAAAAGATTCGAAGTGAGTTGCAGTTAGAATTACACTTATTGGCGTAATGTGTCTTTTCGGTTTATCTCGAAGGCGAAAGTTCGAACAAATATAGGTAAAATACTTGACTTTCAACTCAGAATCCATGCCACAAAACTGAAACTGCAATTGCGTGTATTTCCCGTTCAATTCGCAAACCAAACCATCACCTGGGATTCTTCTAAAATTATTTCACCTACTGTTAGGAAAATGGCAGTTAAAAGGCGCCAAAGGATGCTAGCACGCTTTCTTGAACTTGCGTTTTTAAAAATAACGTCACTTTTTAAATATGGCTCTATAATTTGTCTTCGTCATTCTTTCCAGAAATCATGATGCCAACAATTATATTAATACATGTGAAATACAAACAAGACCCATTTATGCAGTCTTTGTCAACATGATCTTATAAAGTTCATATATAATAAAATAAAATACAAATTAATAATGAATACGATATTTTCATTCGCATGCAATTAAAAAATCATGCAAATTCGTTTTTTTTCTGTTTGTGAATTACGGTTTAAGATGATAGCGAATGTTTTACACGGCTCAGCGAATGATCAAATGTAGGGATGCATACATTTTTTTGACAAATGATGATCCACCAGACCTACAATAAAATTCCTTTGGTGCGGGATCCTGTCAACGCCAAACGCACTTTGCGTTGCGTTTACGGACTCGATGTAGACGTGTCTTTAATGGAATCAAATAAAACAAACTCCAACATTTGAACACATTGAGTATTAGCTAATTTTATATGCTTATTCGATTTAAGTGAACACGCAACTGTGCATTTTTTCATTGCCCTTCATAAAACGCTGTAATTCATGAAACTTAAAATCGATACTTGAACTTCGAAATCGGGTTTTCAGCGGGAGGGCAAATGTAAAAGCAAAAGGAGACTTTGTCAAAAGCGGTAACTTGAGCGGCTGAGCCTGTAACTGGATTTGAAGAGCGCTATACAGAACGAGTACATTACTTAGTTCAACATGGATCAGAGGATTGTAAATGCATCAACGGGCGTTCCCTACCATGGACAGTAAGCACAGCTAGATGGCCGCGCCTATTGGTCGATTTCGCGCACTATTATTTCATTCTCCACTTATTCGATGGGTTAACCAATGTACATTCAGTAAACTCCCAATTCATGCGAGAATAAAATAATCAGGGAAACTTCCTCAATTCTACTTTGACATCCGACAGTTGCAGGAACCATTAACTCATTCGCTCACCTGCTCATTTTTCTCTCAACAGGAGATGGCAAACGTCTGCCCATCGGTGAACCTACCCTTTCGGAGATGCTAAATTCGGTAAAATTGCCGGAGACAGAAGAACGTGAGGCGAAGGAGTTGGTGGTGGAGGAGGAGGAGGAGGATGAACGAGACGTCTACTTTGACAGACAGACGCCATTCCAGCTCAAATGCAAGATTCCTCCAACACAGGGCAACGTAGGCTCGTTTCCTTTTTGCTATTTCAATGTGACAAATTGCCAGTCCCTTCGTGTTACTCGGATAAGCGTTTACTTTAGGCGTGTGGGGAAAATATTGAACCGGCAAAACATGCAATCATCAGCATTATGATGCATTTGGGGAAGGTGATGATAATGTCTAATTTGTATTGATTCAACCACTTTTGGGTATTTCCGGTTGCGTGACCGGTCGTGGTGTGAATTTACGACAGAGCAAACCAAATAGCCTCACTTTTTATGACTACCGCGTTTTTCTATGCAGACATTGTGGTTTTCGAATTTCTCCAAGTTGGTGTTAAAGGTGGCCGTTGTTTTTGTCTTTGTGAACGCGTCCAGCGAACGTTTAGACCCGTTCGCAGATAAAAACGTTTATTTATTTATGAAGAGGCGAAATTTGATTTCAGCGCGCTATTTTGACGGAAATACAGTTTAAAAATCATGTGAAGCCAGTTTTCTAATCTAGCTTTCCGATAATTCAAATAAAAAACAGCGCAGGTATATGTGTTCTTGCTGCTATCATCCCTTGCGAGAGTATGACCCGGTTTAGTGGATAGTATTGTGAAGATGGTAAGATGAATAGCCGCTGCATAATCCAGAACTCAATTAACCCAGAGAAAACACTTGGAACTCGGACTTGTTGTATCGTGGAAAAGGATAAAAGGCAGCCTCATAGGGCCAATCACGAAGAGAGTGAGGTACTAACTGCCACAAATATATAGTCGACAGTCGGTTATCTAGGACTGATCGTGTGTTCGCCGCTTCAAACAGCATCAAGACGTTTGGCCATTACTGTTTACTCGTGAGGGTCCCTAGCCTCGAATGGTCGACTGTTCAGTAGGCCTTTTATAAAATAGTTTTCTCGTAGCTCTTCTGCGTATGCTCTTAAAAGCCATTTCACGCATCGCTGCTCGTATTTTTTGTGATCCCTTACGGACCTGTCTATTCAAGTTTGTTTGAATGTAAATCGCTTCCATAAAAGCCTATGCAACACCTTTCAATACCCACAAGATCGGCGGCTTAGTGGCGAATTGGTCCGATTCCTAGTTTCACCCGAACAGGTGAATTAGGAACTAAACAATAGGTTTTGATCTTTGTGGCCTCAATAAAGCGGTTGATATAATTATTATATAGTTAAACGTGCAACATATACTAAAATAATAAACAAATATTTAAAACACCACGACAGTTAGTTACTTCGAAGGGCAAACCCATTTATTGCGTTTGCTATTTTAACATGCCCACAACAATTCTTATTTACTTTAAAAATTTCCATAAGCTCTGTTATTCTTTATTCTATTTATTATTATTTTCTAATCATTGAGAGAAGTTGTTTTGATGAGTTTATGACGGCTTGTGGAATTCGGAATGGGCCTAAGTAGTCAAATCCAAACCGAGCTGTCTTCTGTGTATCGGCATAAAAGAGTTTTCACTTATATCGACTCGCAAGCTCTGACATTTGTGACTGACAGACAAACAGATTGTCATTGACAAAACGACTGCAATTACGTTCTTTTTCTCCTTCCAGCAAACATATGTTTTGGTTTGTCAGTTGCTTCCTTACGATTAGTTCTAGAACTGTTTGTTCATAATATACAATATTGGCGAACGCGTGTCCTTACCAAATTTGGGCTGGAAGGTGTTCATATTTCTTTAAAAAACAAATTAAATATATATAAAAGGTGTCCGTCTCTTGTGCTAACCATAAAATCCAAATTAAATGGGATATTATTTCCGCTCTCAGTTTAAACCTTTTATTTTATTTAAACATTTTACAAGCATATGTTCATTATTGCTTCTTGAAATTAAATTATTTTGTGATTAATAAATTGATAATTGAAGTAGATCTTTATTATAATAATAGTGAATTACAATTTGAAAATAACTCTTTTGAGTTAGTCATACAAATTGAAAACACATTTTTCGAATCAATTTGACAACATTTGCTCTATTTAATTTGCCAGCTTCATGTTTATAAGTGTGAAATTTTAATTGCGGTTAATAAGTGGACCCAACAAACGTTACCTAATTAGATAAGACGAGGACACGCCTACATTTGCGTCTTACCAAAGGATATGGGAATTTTAATTTAGTTAAGAAATGTTTATTTGAGAATGCGCGACGTCTAAAAAGTTATTTATCAGTTAAATATTTTAATTACCCATCTGATCGACAGTAAAAACGTTTAGCATTAAATAATTGCAAAACATGGTGCCATTAATAATTGTTTTACCGTTCACAGAAGTGCAGTAAACGGCCTCCTTGTTGCATTCCAGGTTATTTGGGAGAGAACTGACTTGGTGTACCCATTGGCTGTTGGAGCCTACGTATTCTCTCCCGATCTGCGAATACATGTCGACCAACCAACGCCGACAACCTCCTTGCTGAAGATAACCAACGCCACGAAGGAGGATGCCTTAAATTATCGCTGTCGCAGCAGCAAACCAGGCCCCTCTGAGCACTGTTCAACGCCTCAACAACAACAACCCTGTCACCCCTTCGAACGGGTCTTCCGCACAGTCTTCGGTAAATATGTTTCAAATCGTTCCAGAGCCTCGTTTATACTACTAGCCATGATAGTAGAAGTATTTTTTGAAATCGTGGTTTTATGAGAAGTTGTGGTGCAGGGTCTTTCAAGTTCCGAGTTTTGTTCAGAATAAATTTAAAAAACGTTTGATTGGAATATATATTTGTTGGTAATTTATAGGTATTAAATATTCTACATTGTATATTACAAATGCCTATTCATTCGGTGAAAATATCGATGAAAT
Source organism: Proteocephalus fallax (assembly GCA_028672205.1). Classification (NCBI taxonomy): domain Eukaryota; kingdom Metazoa; phylum Platyhelminthes; class Cestoda; order Proteocephalidea; family Proteocephalidae; genus Proteocephalus; species Proteocephalus fallax. The sequence continues at coordinate 261,950 of JAPUBX010004006.1, read as the reverse complement.
TTCGAAATAATTCGAACTCAATCACACAATTACATTAAGGGGCCAAATACGGGCAAAAGTTTCACGTGGGAGGAATGTAAAATACGTCCATTGTTCTTGCTTACACATAGATTTATTTTAACAAAACCACGTGGTTGTTCGACATATGTAAATGTGCACGCGGATAATATTTGCAGTATATTATTTACGATTCCTAAATCGTAGATACCGTCAAAAAACAGATGATGATAAACGGAGCATAATTATGTATGAAACCCGTTTCAAAGAGCTTGCTCAACCTGTTCGATTAAAAGTAAAAAATATCGAATGGCGATGTGGGGAATTAGAAGGCATTGGTCCGAGAGAAGAGATTTGAGAGAGGTAACTGGTGTAATGTAGTTGAATAATGGTGTATTTGTTGTTGGGGTGCATAAATTATCCTCAAGAAAACGGAATTATTTAAAATGTTAAGGACGGGTTACCGTGTCAGAACATTTGAGGCAATAAAAATTAACGGGAAGCAGTATCAAATAATATGAATGATAGTTGCATCATTATGCGGCTTCAGCTCACACACAATTAGTCAGAAACGGTGAACTAAGAAACAGGAATGGTGACATTTACCGCAAACAGTATCGACATAACAATTTCCCGAATAAATCGAACGAAATTTAATCAAGCAGAGTCAGTGCTTGTCAGCTTTTATGAAGCATCATTTTAGTTGTCTATTTTGAAACTGAATTTCAATTCTAATTAAAAATGTCTAACTCCCAGATAATATAGGCTATACCGAGTCGTGTTTGTTTTTATCAACATCGACTTTGCGTGCTGTCAAATTTGATCGTGTATTCCTCCGTTTAACAAACCCTGGGTGTGGGGACATTAATAAATGACCTTCTTCAGTTTGGTCAAAAACACATTCATTAATCTTGCAACAACCTCGCGGTAATATTGTGGAAAGGTTACAGTTTCATTTGCCGAATTGTACATTGTAAGCCAACCCAATGCACTGCAACCTGAAATCATATAGGGCAGTCGTTTTACGCCCGGAAAAGTACACACAAGTGTCAAATTTGTTGAATTGAGGGCCTCACTGATCCAGCAATATTGGTTGCTGTTAGCACAGAAGAGTGTACTTTTACCCGATTGACTGTTAAAAGGCCAGACTCCAAATAAACTCTAGCCCCCTATCTCCAAAGTTCCGAAAAACGGCCGCCTTGTGTTCCATTAATCGTGCACGCTAGTGCGACGGAAATGGTCTGCCGTCAAATAGCCACATGAAAAAGATTTGAAATCGCCGATTATCACCTGTGCTGGGTTATTTAACAACTTCATGGTCGCCATTTTAATATATGCAACCATCAGCCAGCAGGCAGTTTTAATTCGATTCACATCCATAAAAGGCAACATTTAAAATGCGCTATTGGTCAAGGGCCTTTTTGCGGCCACCGCCATTTTGTTTTAAATTTCCGAGAATTTTTGTTGTCATTTGGTTTCTCTGTTTTTTTGTGTCTTCCAAGACTGCCTTTGATCAATCATTTATCAATTCTGTCCGATGCCAGACATAAGTATTTATCAGAATAAGATCGATGTTAAGCGTTCTAAATTTCCCTTATGTTTACGTTTCCCTTGGAGAGAAAAGGAAACGACGAACAGACAAGAAAGCTTCATCCCTGAGGAGAAATTAGTACGGCCTGTTTTCAAGGTCAAATCGCAGGCAACAAAACTTGGTGTATCTATACTTATCGAAAAAAATAATCCATTCGACTAATTCCATAGGCTGAAACTAACGATGAGTCTACCGTCACCTCCGGAAACTTTAACGCCACCCATTACGCGGTTCCTGTATCCTGCTGTCAACTTGAAAGCCTACGTGATTGGGCAGATGTTATAAATTCCGCCGTCTCTCCTTCATAAAAGCCAGTTGGCCCTTGGAACGTCTTCACCGAACCACACGATTCCAATTGGCGGAGATCAGATGCGATTCGGGCCGCATCGCGTTTTATGGCTTTCTTTCAAATGGTTTTGATGATACCTCCAACTGGTTTAGTCGTACTACGGCCGCGATTTCTGGTACAGCAGTAAAAATAAACACGTGTGTCAATTGATGAATAAAAACGCTAGACGCCCTCGTAAACAGAATCGTTGTTGCTATCGAGCGTCGAATCTCCGAGGGCTTTTGTGAGAACAACATTTTTATTTGAAAATATGCCTACAACTTCTGATGAATTTAAGTCCCACATCACCACCACGACAACCGTGCAACCTTTCTGAGTCGTTTACATACACTCAATCGCGGTGACAGATGCCCTCGTAACGAAACTATGGGTGTCTAGGAAAATTCGACAGATTATTATCGTCAAATTTCGTTCAATTTCGAACGCTCCCACACCTGAGGTCCCATTTCTGCTTTTTTTATAGAATTTGAATGCCATTAACTGGGTTTTTATATTAAAATGGACTGAGTTCATTGCGCTAGAATCAAATGAGAGGAAACAGTATTGTGGAAGATGCCAAACGAAGGTACATTTTGCCTCTCTCGTTTCCGATTTCGAAAATGTATTTCAACACTGCCACTTATGGATTGACCAGCGTTTAGTCGAGAATAAAAGGTTTTAACCGTTCAGTAAATGAACGAAACTCTTTGATGCTCTTTTAGGGAAAAGACCATCTCTCCGCATACACGCAAACGATCAGGAAAATGCAAACGATGTTCCCAAGAGCAAGGGTGAGTTTCGACTCAATTTATGCATGTCTTCACCCGTGTTAGGGTCGTTCTGGTTAGCAATAAAATTTGAGCTGCATTAAAAGCAAACGTCACGATTATCCAAAACATGGAAATGTTCCATCGAATCCATCAGTCGACAAATATTGCAATTGAAGTTCGTGGTTGAAAGCTTCTTAATTTGTGTACATGAACAGGAAATGCCCTTACTTAAATATTGGGGCATCAAAAAGTGATAAGTGAGTTGGAAATAAGTTTAAATCTACTAAACATTTACTAACTAATGTTTTGTTTATCCAGAAAACATTGGGTAGTAAAGTTGAATCTCCACTTGATCTTGTGAATCGACACAAAGATGGATGTTTATGGATCATTTATTAAATGGTCGAAGTTTTCTGTGATTGGAAGTTATAAAATAGTCCATCTATGTGGTCCAATGATTGCTAGCTTCTTAAAAATTACAATAAAAGGATTTTTGAGCAATCAAAAAATGCTTCATCCATTTATTCCTTCTCTTATTTGCTATTTTTGTTTTCGGAAATTTATAAAACAGCAGATGAACCAGGCGAGCACATCCCTTTGACTGTTGCTATCTTCCAGTGCACCATTAAACAAATTTTCAATCACCAGATATGTAAATCGGAGGTCCGTCAAATAGATCGGAGGACGCGTTGTGTTTGAGGTTTGGGTTGCCGAATGTGAGGCCTAAAACTGTAAAAGCTGCAGATCGAACTCTTGAGAACCCCGGGAAAGGTTTCACCTCAAAAGAGGTATCATAACGCATAATAAAACCGCCATTGAATTCCGGTTTCACCTCCACTGGTAACAATTAAATTTGGAGGCGATTAACAATGACCGCGCTGTGATATATAGCCGTGCTCGTACGCCGCATATCATTGATCGCATTGGTCGAAGCGATTGACATTGAGCAATGCTAGAATAAAGGGTGTGAGAGGGGTGAATTAGTATTCGAGAACAATTAGTGAAATGGCGATGGAAACTGCTCGAGTATTCGATTTAGTCCATAGATAATCCAATGACAAACTCAATTATGTAAATATTCCAACAGCGAGGTCACAGTTGAGTACACGGGAGGCTCGTGTAAACGACGGAGAACAGTATGCGACGAGGCCTCTATACGGTTTGTCGTTACGCAAAGGGTTACCGATGGTTTAACATAAAGCCAAGTTACATGTATGACGAGATTGAGGCGAAACTTGGGACGTGATAAAGGCGAATTTGCATACATTAACCATCCAATCTGCCATGCGTACATTCATTTCATTGCTGCGATTGCCTTATATTCTAGCTGGCATGGAAACCCACGATTTGGATTCGATATCCCATATTTTAGGGATACCGGAATAAACCATGTATGTGATGCCACAAGATCTTTCAAGTTCGCGTTTCTTTTCAAATTCAAATTAAATTATCTCTTTATTGATATAATAGAGGGTCTAAATAAATTATAAATAATTTCTTCCGGCCGTGCTTATAGATTTCGATTGTTTCTGTGAGAAACTCTACGTGATTTTGCTTAGAAAATCATCTTCCATTGAACGGGTACTTAAACAAACAAATTCGCCCCCATGGCAATATGTTGAGAAGCCTAAACATTCGTCTTGTGTTCCTAGTTGATGTGCATTTTGGTCTCCTTGTGTCATGGGGTCATTGAGTCTCAATTATGCCTAAATTTCATCCACAATATGACCATCAGTGATGGCATCTGTAGGCGTGCATAAATTGTCGACGATGATTTTTTATTCAAAATGATGAATTAAAAAACGATCGCTTGAAAGATCCTGTACCAACAAATTGGTTAAATCTTATTTTTCGGTGTCTCCTTCTATTTTCCCCTAGATTCGCCATTTGAAACGACGGGAGCAGCTTCCCTTTTAAGTAAATTGATCGCATTTTATTTCATTGGGGTCCGACACGTTAGAGGAAAGTCAAAATAATAATAGTAGATTTATTACGCATTAAAATATGCTACAAACGAAATCGCTACAGGAAGCTACATAGGACATTCAGAATGAGTAAACACAAATAAAATAAATAACAACAAGGTAAATTCGCAAGAAGGACAAATTAAACCCGCGAATTATTTAAAGTTTGGCCATTGAAAGCCTCTTTCCAAACATCGAAATCAGGATATATTTTATCAAATATCCGACTTTTCGGGGAAGTTCCGCTTCTAAATTATTCACATGAAGCCTGTGCAATGGCGAAGGTATCCAAAAACAATAAGAAGACGCGATTCCGTCGGAATCTGATAAAGCATTTGTTTGCCGCACGGTAACATATATCGATGCGCATTCACTATAGATTTCAGTACTATTGGCACGTCGAAAAAAGGTTGTTCCTGCCAAATCAAACATATTTTAGACGAAGCTTGGAGATATACGATGATGATTTGTAAATAAGTCGAACATTGTAGAATCTTTTCCTGAAACTTTATGCCGAATGTTGTGCGTACGGTGGACGGAATTGTTTTCCCAAAGGCATCATAAAAATGGTTAAATGTGAGGGAAGCTAGATTGAAGTTATTTTTAATCAAATAGAGCTTTGTATGATAAAGGCTATCTCTGAGAGGGAAATTTCAAGAAAAATGTGAAAAAAATGTTTTCTTTGAAACAAAAGTGAAATATAACGCTCCAAAGCTTTCACCATTGGTCTTTATCTATTTCCTGCGACGTGAGTTTCGTGATATATTAAAGAATTACCACCATCATCTGGTCAGCCAGAATTGCTTGGACAATGACGTCTAGAAGTCTTGAAGTTCTCTAAAATCGTCAGCAATCATGAAAATTAAAACAACAAATTGCGTTAACCCTTTTCAAAAAACAGCTTCAATCATCCCTTATGCATTTTCTGTATTTAAATGGCCGTGAAAGAACAAAATTTAAATCACAAGTTGAATTACTCCTCGAACGGTTGTTCCGCTGATTTTTCGATTTTGATTTTGTGGGATTTTCAAATGCCTGACAACCTTAGGCCTCTACTAAAAGCCTTTACTGCGAAAAGCGTGGATTAAACGCGTCGTTAAACCGTCGTCGTTTTGTAGTCATCATCTCGGGGCCACAATTGGCCTTCTACGGGATGCCGCTGGAGCTGATTTGTCGCATCAATTATTTCTCGCCCGCTGCGAAACTTAACCCCGCTGTCTCGCCCCCCGAGTGGTTTCTCAACGGTGTCCGGCGGCGACCCAGTAAGGTTCAGTCTGGAGGGACTTTCATCAACTCGCGCTGGGTGGACTCTGACCTCGTGGAATCGCGTCTCCTCATCACCTGGACTACGGAAAAAGACGCTGGACGCTGGCATTGTGTCGACAGGAGTGCGATGCTCATGAGTGCTCGAAAACTACAGCACCAACAGCAGCAGCAGCAGCATCAGCATCATCAGGCTCAAAATAATGGATCAGATGACTTAATCGAAAGGATGAGTGATTCGGCTCGGACAGACCTAGTGAACATTGCCAACACAATGTCTTTTGCTCAACTAAATGTGCAAATCATTGGTAAGTCGGAATTTGAATATTTAAAAACTGTCTTCCAACCTCTCACCGAACTCAATCCCACTGCTTACAGAGTCAAATGGTAAACTACGAGTTTTATGAGGGTTTTAATCAAACAGGTTTGTGGCAGTCTAAACTTCTTAATCTACTTATTAATGGGGTGTGCGAACAAATGAACCGACTACGGTGAAGCCTGTTTTTCCTCTAGCGGGAAAGAAAACACACTCCGTTTTAGTGCAGTAGGCTTTCGTACTTTGTTCCGGAAGTTGTATATCTAGAAGCAGGGTCTTTATTTCTTCAGTAATGCTCCGGATGAATGATTAAATCGCGTGCTAACTTTGTTAAACAAAAAAACCCAATCTTAATGCCCAATTTATGAAGCCGCTCAATAAGGAAACCGTTTATACCATTAACACGAAAGGCTGTAACTTTTGTTCACAAATGCCAATTCCATTTTTTATATTATCTCAAGAGATTGTTTATTCGTAAATACGCTCTTTTCTCTTCATCTTTTAATTAACGTTATGGTTGCGGGAGCATTAATAAGGCAGCCTCATTTGCATATAAAGACGGCAGTTGTATCAGCCGAATTTGGCCTATTTACCAATGACCGTAGTCTCTACTTGTTGTGGCCAAATTTAAGTATGAATATTGAAACAAAGGTGATTACAACTCTAGTAATATTTCAACGTATGATGCCGGCTTTATTGCGCGGTCCTTGATTAATGGTAATGGATTTGTTGCGTGTCATATATACAAATTTCATTTTGGTATTTAAACCAAGCCTTGTCATGTGATTCAACGCGGTTGTTGGTGTCAGCTGGTAGACTTCATTTAAACACCTCACCTTAAAGAAGCATTTGTCCTTAATATCATTTATCAAAGAACAGTCACGTGAACGAAATTTGCGAAATCCCCTGTGGCGTGTTCAAGCAGGTGGGTTACCCTCTAGAACATTATTTAATTACTTATTTCATCGAGTAGTATATTATGGCATAATCGGAGGTGTTCGTACCCAAGTTAGCAGTTTGGAGAATCTCGCGAATAACGTCCGTTAATGATCTCTGGTAATTATCTGGTCTGATATGCATTGAAACTAGTGATGAGTACAACTTTTAGTTTAAAAAAATGGTTTTATTTATCCACCATGATCGATAATTTAAATGGGATTGTTGAAATATTCTCTGTGTCTGGAATCAGTATTTTAGAATTACCAAAACTTTGCAAGTCCCTTGGAGAACGGCCCGTGGAATATGGAAGCTGTGAAAGGAGGCTAATTTGTCCAAGTCTTCATGCTAAATCTTCCTGTTGTGTTGTTTGAGGAGTGCTGTTAGTACATCGTCTTCCTTGGGGATCGAGTTATGAAACAATCCGTCGCAAATTGCGCACCCACCATATGTTGACCGTAATTGTTTTATGAATGCTTGGGCTTGCAACTGTATCCCCAATGAATCCCCTTTTCTTCAACAGTTACAAGTAAATGCAAGAACGGCAATCAAGCATTTCGAATCATTGAAGGGGAACAGTTTACATGCCTTTTACTGCGTTTCTAACTGCTAATTCGCTTACAAGATGTGACGATTTGCAAGTCCATTGGATGTCATGTTTGTCCATAATTCCTTGTTAGTCTGTTTCCCTTGATTTTCATTTGATAAAATTCACAATTTGAGCGAAATATATTTTAAAACCAGTTCACGAGCGTACTTTACGTTATCAGATCCGTCTCCGAATGTTTTTTTAATGTTTCGTGAAAAAGTGCAATCTGTAGATTAATATTCTAAATAAAGGCGCATTGACTCCTTCGAATCGCAGGTGATCCAGAGAGAAAAAGACACAACACCAACCAATCACTGTTTGAAGAAAGCAAAACGCGTTTGGTAATAATTGTGCGCTTGCTATCGAGAGAGTTCACATCACTCCAACAAATCACTCTAGTAAATTGGCTTTCGTTTCAATCATTTTGCTAAAGGACTGCCTCAAGCGAAGTTCGGAGATACTTGGGGTGCGGATGAGGAGCCCGTGGACCAATGTGAGTGGGAGGAGAGACATTGCACGGGCTAACAACTGACTTTGTCATGCATGCCCACCTTAGCGACAGACAAATAGCGCATGCAATACATATTTGCTTGCTGCACGAAGCGTGTTCCAGTTCAACCACGTCATTCACACGTCGCCAAAACGGAAATTAAGCATTCTTCGGGTCGACAAGTGGAACCTTTGGATTGAAAACTTTTCACGTGGTTCTTTCTTTTCTTTTCTAAGCACCACCTCCATTGCTAGCCTTTTCGGGTCAGCCACAGCAGCAGCAGCAGCGGAAACCGGCACCCGAGCGTGCCTCCGAGAGGGATTCGAGACCAGCGCGGATTCGCAGTTTGACGGGATCGGCAAGTAGCGGCAGGAATTGGCGGACACGGTTGACTTCCACGGGCTACGGCCATGGCCTGTCTTGGATGGCTGTTTTAACCGCTGTAACATGTGAAGTCTTTGCGACCTGAAGGTCATCCTGATTAATCCCCCCCTCCGCCTGCCGCGGCAAAAACAACGTACCCATGTGTGACTTTCTCGTTCAACCTCCACTACCTGTAAGAGCTCTACTCTGTTCGGAGACAACAGTATAATTATTTTTTGTATCTCTACTTAAGTGGCCTCGCGCCAGCAAATCGGCCTCTAAAACTCTTTAATAGAAAAACTGTTTCGTTGAAGGCATCTAGAATTATGTTTACATGGTATTTGGGGGGGGGTGCTTGTCCCATTGCTAAGTTTCTACGCGATATGGGATTGTTCTTCCATTGAGTCGAAGAATCCCAGAGGATTCTCGTGCTGGGGTCTAATGGCGTTTCGAAGGAGGTTCTTCGGGAAGAGGGGATTGAAGTGGCCGCTATATCATGGAACAAATATGGAACTCAGGGTGTTTTAAATCCGTCTGGTGATAAAACCGGTTTCCTTCCTCCAATTCGCGGGTTAACATGCGCACACTGAACACCAATGGTCACTCACAAACAGAGAGACGATGCGAACTACTACGTTATGGGGCCTGTTGTTGGACAACCACAGCAAACTGCTGGAAAATGCGCTCATTTATCTACTGCTTTCCGTGATAGTAAAAGTGTTCTCTCTCTCTCGTAAAGATGACACGCCCCGATTTTGAAAGAGTCCGAAGATGACGGGAATTGAGAATGTGGGACCTCTTTTTCTTGAAAAAACAATCGACTAACTCGGGTTTGCTATTGTCAAGGTGCATTTTCTTTCATCATACCATAATCTATCAGCGTGACGCTGTGATATTTTGGAGACAGTCTATATAAATTCAAAAGGAAACCCGTTCAGAAATACCATCTAGGTAGCCAAGGCAAAGTCCTCTATATATTCGTACTGAGGGGATCGAGTTATGTCGAGTGTTGATAAACGTCCCCCGTTTAATCTGATTGAAAACATGCTTCTGTAAAATTTGGTAATCATTGCAAGAATGATCAGAACTATACATGAAATAAGTATGCGGGCGACGGTCCCTTGAGATGGGAAGCTAACATAATGTTGAAATGATTAGAGCTTTTCCCAGAATCAGAGGTGTGCGGCAAATGTCTGGCTTTGTTACCGAAGCCCAGCAACGTTCGAGAGACTGCTTCTTCGAAAATAAACAACGGTTGGTGGATAACAGTATCTAATAGATTCTGGGGTGTCTGCGGATGACCAGTGTCGGTCTGATTATCCATGGCTACTCGTTTTCTGTGTCGAAGTCCGGCGAAAGCGAGGCGGCTTGGGTATTCGCGTGAAAGTTGCTGAGGCGGATAAATGTCATCAATACGAGCAGGACTTGTCCGTTTTATTTGGTGAACTGTAATCGCATAACTAAATCCACTATTCTTTTTCGCTCTTTGGTCACGTATTAAGGCGGCCCAACCACTGTTCCTTGTTGCCACAAAGAAAATAACTTCTCAATTTAACTTGAGATTCTTTGGGGAACGCCCTTTGCCGCCAAACAATGCCAAAACCACCCCGACTGTGTACCTTGGATTCCCACGATGCCTATTCACTAGCTACGTGATTTGCAGATGCGAAGAACAAGGATTTATATTAGTTGTAGGCAAATTTGGCAAGGTTTTATTCCCACTGTGAGATGTTTGGCAGTTTTTCACGCAACGCAGGCAGCTACATTCATTCTTATTTAGACGCCTCGGTTACCCCATGAACCCCATCTTTGCCCTTGAACAATAGATTTTCTACTCTTGTTTTTGCATTGCCAAGCGTGTTTTCACGTTATGCTTCTTTATGGCTTCACGATGTATGGACATTCGGCTCGTGACGTTTTAAACTCAAAACATCCTACTGACCGACCGCCCTGTCTCAACAAGTACAAAAGGTTTCGCTTTCTTATGAAAACGAATTACTGATCTTTCTTCATCTATATGCAGTATATTAATCTGACTTTTTCAGGTATTTATTCACTGCAATGGCTTGATTTAAGACGCGGGAATCCATAATTTTAGTTCTACGATACCATAAAACGTCGGACCACCATTAGAGATGCATTCATAGTGCGTACCGTCAAACCCATGGACCTTCACTGGAGGCATTTTTGGACGCCTAAACCTGTAAATATTCACGAGAATCTTCATCTACATGCCGTCCTTAAAACCGGTGGATTCTGTGGGAGGAAAAGCAAGCAAAGGCCGGCCGCAGATAAATAACAAATTCGACGACGTCTTTCAAGTTGGTTCTTTTCCAAGTGCAAATGAAATACTCATTTGGAAAGTAAAATCATCATCATTTTATTGATATACATAGTAGAAAGTCTACAGCTTATGATTCATAAATAAAGTCCCCCTCGTTTACGTTTAAAGAATTATTTTGCATTGCATTGGAAAAATATACCCCAACCTTGAAAGATTCTGCAATTATTTATCAGCGTAACGTCACCCAAGCGTTGATCCTAGGTGTCAATAAAGACGATAAGCACTTGGGGTTGGGGCTTATCTGTTGTGGCACAAACTGGATTATTAGCACGTGATCCACCGACTTCAACATACACAGAATCCCCCCAAAACTGGTTTTTGACTGGGGCCCATTGTACCTATGCCCCTGAAAATGATTCAACTTTATAAGTTGCAGGAACAGAATATTGGTTTGAAAGCCAATGATCTTTTGATGGAAGGAAGAGGGAAGATGATAGCAGGAAAAAAAATGGGTAAACACATGGTAAATGCCACAATAAAGCCCTCCATTAAGACTGCTGATGAGTAATTTGTGTCCCGGAATAAATAATTCGCTAATAAAGCATTGATAACGAAGGTGGATCGACAAAGAATTCCGCGCGGAAAATTCGTTCCAAGGTTGGGGAAGGTTTGGACTTTTACCGACCTTTTCGGAAAACGTGGACGACAAAAAGATGATAAAACTAATCACATAAATGAAGGATCAAACAACAGTAGATCGTTGGAAGTTCGGCCGCAAAGAACCGAGGGAAAATCCTTTTACGCCTTCCAGAAATATTCAAAAATACTATACCGATTTTGACTATTATTCAAATAAATATTAAGAAGGGGCAAACCTATGTGTGTGAATTGTCTTGTGTGTGTGAATAAACTTTATTGCGCCGATTGGCATAATTTAAGCGTTCATTTATTCAGCATTTATCAAGCATATGCCCTATTTCGCGGGCCTATCTTATTAATTATTGCAGCTACAGATGTTCCTAACAAGGAAGCACTAAAATGGAATCTCTATGTCGAAATTAACAGAATAATCCGATTCATGCGTGAAGCTATCAAGCAGTAAAATTGATTGGATTTAACATAGTTACGAGATCGTTCAACGAACAAATGAAATTATTGCGAACGAAATTCTACACAAGAATATTCTCACTGAACTCCGAAGCCATTTTGTCAAGATAGCCGGATATACTGCCTTTGAACTCGTTTCTGTGTTATCATTTCAAAGATAGAGTTTATGCAAATTCACTGGAAACAAGACAGATTCGGCGCGAAATATCCGAGATAAAACCCCAGCCATGGCGAAATGTAGTCGAAAATGTCCAAAAAGAATCGAAATGTTAACGTATGCACGCTGGTGACATAACAATCCTTAATTATTATCCATAAAATAAAAAATCTCATCTTTATATATCAATAAAGAGATCATTATTTTCAATTGCAAATAGATGAACGTCTGCTTCATTTATGGCCTTTCCATGAGATTGTCGGGACTACTAGACATTATACAGCGTCCCTAGGATAACGTTAACCACCAACGTCAGATCCTCCCAATATTGATCCAGCCTCTTTGGGGTTACTGAAGATACTGCACTTATTATCGTCATCAGCAGCAACAACCTCTACCTGTTTTTAACTGGCAATTAAAAAGTGCATAGTCTGAGACATTGATGAATCGATTTATCGCATGATAATGCAAAATTTAAGTATCTGTTTAAATGGTTTGCCCATGTTTATGTCGCAATTGGGGTCCTATGGCATCAATAACGTAAAGTCGTGAGGATTTCCGAAACTATACGCCTTTCTAAATGGCTCTTCAATCAACCCAGCATTCGTTAAATAACTCAAATTAATTAATCGGTCGCACAATTGTGCATTTTTCTGCTTCAAAAACGCTTGTCTAGAAAACTAAAACCTTTTGCCCTCTTTACATTCATGTTTTATTATATATAATTTATATAATCTATTTTACTATTGTCGAAACATTGCCACGGGATCACTAAATCAATTGTTTTGATAAACGACTCGCATTTAGTGATGTTGGCTTGATGATTATCGCCAGAGGTTTGCGCCAACATTTCAACCCACGATCGTATCGCACGCCAAACACACATAAAACCTTTCATAATGTTGTAAACACGTAGGGTTGGGAATAGACAGTTTTGTGGGCCTAAATGTACCCTTCAAAGTGTGGGATTTGTGCGGAGCTTTTGTGAAGGACTTTTGCTTGAAACGGCCGAATGTAGGACCAACACTTCTGACGTTGACAAGAATTGCCGGTGGGATTACAATAACTGGGGCCGTTTCAGTGCGTCAGAGAATTGGCGGCAGCAGTAAGAAAGACGGCGATTCCTTCTGAATCTTATTAAATTGTAATCCTTGCTAATTTCCCTTCGATTTTCGATTTCATTCGTCGTTTAATTCGTTGTTTAAATGAGCGATTCGCCCCCGTAATTAGAGACGCATTTGGTTTCACTCTAATTTACTCATGTAATCAATTGATTGCGGTGAACCTATGATTGACATCGGCACACAAGCCTCGAACAATTGTAACTGTCTAGCAAGCCTCCTATAATTCGGGTTCTTCAGGTTTATATGCGCGAAAAGACAAATTTTTAAACGGCCTTGCACACAAGAAAACCTCTCGAAACCGCTTCCTCCCGTTCATCAACTAGATTTTCAAACTGGGGTGTTCACGAACGACCGCTGTTTATTTTAAACGTTTATCGTGTGGTTATTTTTAATTCAACCCGCTGTTTATCTATAAAGCTCTAGTTAAGAATGACTAATGAACTCGTAATTTGCCTACACGACAGTATCTGTCAGTGTGCAATCAAGATTAATTAGAGTTTCGTGGCCGAATGCGAACAATCCTAACAGGCGGGGGTGTTGTGGAAACTGGAAGGAAGACCCAGAGGTCGTCAATTCATCATTTTAGCTGGGAGGGGGTGTAGGGTGATGACTCGCCCAACGGTAAGGTAACAATGGGACTGTCAACTGAAACAATGTTAAGACAACCTTCATTGTCATTGTTGGGCAAATATATCACTGGCCACAAATTTCGTCGTTTCCTATCCTAAAACCGCAGGCGTATCAGCACAAACCGTTAATGTTTGGTGGATTTATGGATGCGTCGTGTGGGTGCGTTTGGTGTTTTGGCTGGCTAAACAAATTGCCATCTGATTCGTATTGATTGGCAGAGAGGCCTGGTCAAATTGTTTTGCATTGCATAAATCACGTGTTTTGTTGGTAGAAACAAACAGAGGCTTCGATGGTAATGCTCCTCTAAACCATCTTTAGTAAAGGGGAAAGAAGAATGTTATTTACCTGCGTACAGCTTAATATCATCTTAGACCACCCCAGACATCCATCATCGTGGAGTCCGGGTTGTGGAGAAGGCTGGGGCGGCTAGTTGTGCGGTCTAGGCCAGACTGGGAGGCAGGCGGAAATTTCCTGAACAGCTGATATTAAAGTGTCCCATCTGTCAGAAGAAGGACATGTCGTCGCTTGCTTATTCTTGACTGTAAAGAGCGACTTAAACGTGGAAGATTACACGGAATAGAGGGTTCAGTGCCCATGAAAATGCAGCAGCCTTTTTATCCGCTAGGAATGATAGATTTACAAACGCTTCTTCTTTAGAGTGTTTTTGAACAAGAAGAACAAGAGATGCTGATTAGGGCGATCGTTTGCGTTGCTATTTCTTCTTCACATCAGCAACAAGGTGGAAATTTGGTTGGGTAGAAGAGGTGGAAAAGAATGCAACGGAGTCAAACGCCAATCAGGACGTGACCACGGCGTGGTATGACAGACATCTTGACGATCAAAGGTCCTCTTTCTAATGCCTGGTAAACCGTACACTGGATGGAATGTGTTAGAGGGAAAGGTAGACGGAGGAGGAGGAGGAGGAGGAGGAGGAGGAGGAGGAGGAGGAGGAGGAGGAGGAGGAGGAGGAGGAGGAGGAGGAGGAGGAGGAGGAGGAGGAGGAGGAGGAGGAGGGAGGAGGAGGAGGAGGAGGAGGAGGAGGAGGAGGAGGAGGAGGAGGAGGAGGAGGAGGAGGAGGAGGAGGAGGAGGAGGAGGAGGAGGAGGAGGAGGAGGAGGAGGAGGAGGAGGAGGAGGAGGAGGAGGAGGAGGAGGAGGAGGAGGAGGGCTATTACAACAATAAACGATCAGCAAGATGGTTCTGGTCTACAACCTGAATTCATGCGGCCGCGTGGAAATATGACGATGTAATCAGATATTGAATGCCTAAATATGGCATTTTTTCCCTTTCGTAAAATAGATTATTCAACAATTGCTTAAATTTAATATATTCGTTTTGGCAGAAATAGCGATTCTCCACTCCCATGGTCCACAATTAATCACATTTTTGTCTGTTGAGAAAGTGTTCATTTCTCACAAGAAAGTATGACCTTTCCCTCAAATACCTGTTATAAGTTTTACATATTTTGTTTACGCGTGTAAGGCCCCTATTGGTCAAATTAGTTTTATCGATTCATTGACCAATCGCAGTCGCTAAAGTAATTATTACTCCTTTGTACTGTCACGGTTGGTGACAGTCAACAGGACATTTGAGTGTGGCGCGTAATGTAAAGCTGTTTTTTTCAATCTGTTTGCAGTTGTTAATTATTTACCGTGTTGCACAAGACAGTTAAGAAAGGATTTTTTCCAAAAAACAGCGTTTTGTTTATGTTATTGTGTGTATTGTCTTAAAGGATGTGCAATGCTATCTAGATTTTCCATAATTTACGGCGTCTTGTTTCTGTTCATAAACGGTGTGCGATTTAAAAACTATTTCTCCTTTTGACAATGGTGGACAGAGTTTCTTATCTAAATGGGTAAAGGGTTTCAGCAAAATACCATATATACAGTTTTCATTTAAGAAAGCCGTTAGGATTAAATAAAATCCTACTTTTGCTCATCGTTAGGCCGAAAACTAATTCATTTCTACAATGAGGGTTGATCGAATACAGTAAAAATACATCCTAGCTTTTTTGACGCTTGGAATGTTTGATTTGTAAGACAAGGGTGGTAGCGCTCTCGTGCAATCGATTTTATAAACATGCTTACCAAAGATAATAAATAAAAGCAGGAGAATTTTAATTGGCTTGTGTGCGTTGATTTTTTATAATCTATATAGCATGTACAGAATACTTCAGATATGTTACGTGTTAAATTGAAATACGATTCCTTTTATAATCTCACCAAACTATCCATTTACAATTTTGGATACAAATTGGCATTCATATCAAAATTCATCAATGAAAACTGTTCGGTTTGGGACATTTTTTCAGACGTAAAAACAAAATAAATGATTTATTAAATCAAAATATATGGTTAGCGTATAATGTTATTTGATGAATTTTGGCACCAAAAATCAAAATTGTAGCGGGTTATCAACTCTTTATCAAACGCAGCGCAATTTGGGGAAATATCTTTATTTGCTCAAAAAACGTCTTAATAATTCGGGTAATCACTTTATGAAGGTTACGAAGACCAAAATGTTCAGCTTTAAAATTTAAAAAAAATGCATACAGGAATCGGCAATTATACATAGACGATGCAGAATAAGTTTACCGAATAAACGCAATAACAACACGAGGTACGTTAGCAAGAAAGGCAAGTTAAACCTTCAAGGTATTTACAGTTTGGAAAAGGTGTAATGGCGGCCCTATTCATAACGTGCGCAAAAATAAGTAAACTTAACCTTTCCCTCAAACACTTACATTAGCTATATTATATGTTTGCTTATTTGGCACACTTTTAAATGTATACTGCCACTTTAGGTGTCTTTAATTGCTAATAATCTGCGTATAGCTCATCGGTTTGTTTACGAAACTTTAGGCCCATATTGACAAATTCTATCGATTGCATTGATCGATGCGCATTTGCAACTGTATATAATTAGCGTAGAGATTCTGACTCACACCGACAAGCTCTATCGTGAGCCTAAGTAGAGATTCCAAGAAGCCTAATTCTTTTGTTTCACACACAACTTGGTGGTGTTATCAGGGTCTGTAACAGGCCACTATTCTACGGTGATTGTGCTGTCTGTCGAATCGTCTGTTTGTTGCGAATCTTGACGTCTAATGTCCTCATGGGCAATGAAAATGCCTTTCTCTAGACCTAATCACCAAAAGCATTTTCTTCCCTTGGTTTTAGTGGTTCGTAAAAACGCGCATTTCAATTTGGTAAATTGCCTAATTCAGGAAACAGTACGGACGTCTTTTGGCTGCGTTTAATTCTCTTGGGATTTCGGGATAAATAAAATAAATTCTGTTATTTTGGTGGCTTCCTGTCACCAAACTATTTACCGTGCTTAATGGAATCTGGGGGGAAATTGAAAGAACCCATAGTTTATATTTTTTTAAATATTTTATATTAATATTGCAACATCCGGGACAGGAAATGAGAAATTCGTGTAACCTCGACAAAGCGAATAGCTTTGAACTCATGTTCCCGACGGGCTTGCCCTGTTGCGTCATAATTACAATGCTACTTATATACTTCAGCGACGGCAATCAATACAAAGTGAATTGACCAATGGGGGCCTTATAGGCGTAAACATATCGATCAATTGAATATTTGCAGTATTGGGGCTTAAAGACGCGTTAGTAGGCGGTAATGCATAAAACGTGTTCAAATATGCAAAAATTATAACAGGAATTTGAGGGAAAGGTGATACTTTCTTGTGAGAAATGAACACTTTCTCACAAAACTGTGATTAAATTTGGGCCATGGGAGTGGAGAATCGCTATTTCTGCCAAAACGAATATATTAAATTTGAGCAATTGTTAAAGACGCATAAGTAGGCGGTAATGCATTAAATGTGTTCCAAATATGTAAAAATTATACCATAGACTATATTATCTTCGTTAAGGAATTTGAGGGAAAGATCAAACTTTCTTGTGGGAACCTTATGAGCTTTTGGGGGAAATCAGCATTCTTTCCAACAATATAATTCTTTTGAACTTTTGTAGAATGCTGAAGCATGGACAATACGCAATCATCGAAGACACACTTACTGCCGATCGTAGAGAATTAGAACATACAGCTGCCCATCTCGATTTTTAAGTTGGGACAGTGTCAGTTTATTGGTTCTCTAAATGTGGTGTGTGGCGCGGCGCCATTTGAAAGCCAGCTCCCATTTTTATTGTCGTTTCAAGGGCAGCTAATGCAGGATGAACGCACCGTGAACTGCTTTACAGGACAGAATTACGCCCCTGTAGAAATTGAAACCACGTTCCCGACCACGTGACCTTTTTTCAGCGTCTTGTGGTAGTGGCAGCCCCATTCATGGAGAGCTGATCATGTGGACCATTCATTTCAAGAAAACACTACTATATTTTGGCCACTGCGCAAATTACGTACTGTTGTATGAAACTAAATAATTGGAGAGATAACAGCGAAGTTGGAGCATATTTTTAATGCGATATAATGCAAACAAATAAATTGATAATAGATTAATGCTATTTGAACGTTTATTGGGTATGTTATTTTCCAAGGAAACACTCCTTTATTTAAAATTTATTCCAAACCATTTATCAGATCAATTTCAACCCTTTGCGAGTATATCTAGGTGTTGATCTGGTATTTTCCCAGATCATAAAACGAGGTCGTGTGTCGTTGACATCTGACGACCTTCCTGATCTATAGAGTCATCTCTCCACAATACAATTCCACAACAAAATGTCGCAAACAATATTTAGCCTTTCGAAGCTGTTACCGCAGTTTATGCAACTAATTAACGCCACTTCAACGCTATCCTAGTGCTTCCTGTTTGCAATTAATAAAACCAGAGAGATTGTCGAGTTGTAATTGGACGACAGACCATAGGTTTGATCATATTTACCGATAGTTCGTATAAAGATATTATAAAGTCCGCCGCGATTATCAGAAGTAAATATTAAGAGTTATGACTCTCAATTGGTGCCACTCCGATAGACAATGTAAACTGGTTGAAAACAGACTCCAGGATAGAGCTTCAATAGAACTCTATTCAGGTTACCGACGTAACATACCCTATAGGTTCAGAATTATAAACAGTTGCAACTTCAAGCGATAAAATTTATCGATACAAATTGAATTGACTATAAGAGACGAAGACGCCGCAAATATAAATACCGATGGAATAAGTGCTCAGAAATATTTGGGACTTTAAGACACCTTGTCAAATATGCAAAAATTATAACATATTATTTAAGCGTTTGTGGGAAATTCAATGGAAAGTAACTTTCCTGGGGAACTCAACAAAAATATTTCCCAAACAGTAAAGTTGTTTGAAGTTATATTTACAAGATGATTGCAGTCTCCTTTTATATGGCTGCATCCATCAAAAAAAATATCCCTCTCATTCGTCTGCCTGGCACTTTATAAACAAAACAAATGGTTGGCATTCCAATGAATCAACGGAACCAACACATTTTGAATGCATACACCCAACCATAGCTCCCTAAATAACGTCTTTCGGTAAGATATATAGAAAGGCAGATTCGTTTTAAATTGAGCTGGAATGTGGTGGCACCTGTCTTGGACCAGCATCGAGACGCCAGCTTCAACGTACCCTGTACTTGCACATCAAGTGAAGTGTGCGGGTTTTTCTAATCCTCTGTTTCCCTTTTTCTAATACTTATGAAGTAAGAATTCGCGCCCCTATTACACCTAGCAAAGCTTAAACAAGCGCTTAATCGGTTGGCTGGGAGAGGCGGTGTGTATCGAATCGCCCAGCGACCCAGAGGCTGTCCGGAATCAGCGGAAACCGGTTGCTACATCTTCCGGAATTCGGCCAGCCTACATTCCACATGTGGGGTGCCTGTAGTGGATTATGTTGCGACGGCTAATTCAACCTCCTTTTGGGTGGCACCAGCCACAAACTATACAACGTACCCAAGAATCATAATGTAAGTATCCATGAAGCCAGAACATCCTAAAGCAGAAGATACCTAAACGATACAAAATAAAAACGGTTGTCTATTCAAACTCAACGCGTAGTCAGTTTAAAATCAATTAAAAACAGATGAAGAGGGTGCCATAGGAGAGGTTTTTGCTGATGATGATGGGTTCAAAAATCGTCAATAACCCGAGGAGTCTGGGGCAATTTTATGTGGATGTGACGACGTTGGTGAGACCTCAAGTGGAGCTAGCAGATGTGGAGAGGGTTCAGGTGGAGGTGATTTCGGGATAATTTGCTCTTCAGGGTACTCATGGACAGAGGACAGTGGTGATGCTGGAACTTCTAGAATCTGCGTTGTATCGATCGAGGCCGACAACGTATAGGCTTGGCCTCGGTAACAGAAGTGCTGTGCGAAGAAGAAGACGTCGAATGCCACTGAAATCATCCCAAGACCCAACTTCGTCGGAGAACCAAATAGACTCGCCCAGTCGTCTGAAAGACCAATAGAGAACTCGAGAAAAGTAGGCCAAAGTAGTGTGTGATGTTTTCAATCCATCAGATTAATTCCCAGTTGCGCACATCGCTTTGAGATTCGTCTTCCTAAAAGCAGTCACTGTCTGTCTGTCGCCATTTACTAATCGAAAGTTTGAAGTAACCGAACACGTGTCCTGCTAAAGCGGACTCCGAACGATGAAATTAAACGCCGCTTTCGAAATATCCAGAATCATTCCTCCTCCTCCTGCAAAACACCGTCGGCTGCAGTGGTTTGGGCACTCAATTCTTGCAGGCCCATAGATTAGCAAAAAACTGAAAGATTTAAAAAACCGAATCAAATTTACCACTTCCGTTTTCTAATCTAAACCAATTCATTTTAATTATGGAAATATTGGAATTCCTCCAACTTCACGAAAACACCGTACGAAGGCGCTAATTAAAATGAATCATTGTTCCCAAAAGTGTTGTCTAAGGTGGTATGTTCGGAGACCTTCAATAAATCTCAATGATGAGATGGGCCTAAACACACGTGGAAGAATGGAAATCGCATAAACAAATTAGTTTTTCATCTGCCAATATTCAAAAGGAACCTGATGATTGTAAAATCAAAAAATAGCGGTGGTAAAAGCCTCGAGAAATACAAGGTTTCCAGTTCGTCTTCCGTGTTCCGTTTTTCGCTTTTGCGTTTTCACGTCAAGGATTCGTGGGCCAATTTGGAAAGGTAGTCTGTAACTTCGTCTTAATCGAATATACACACCGGGCCGCCGGAGTCAATAATAATAATTATTGTAGTGGCTTGATTGAGGTCACGAGGATCAAAACTTTCAGCATAAAACAATATATTTTAACAAGTACTAGATATGAAAATGGGTTTTTAGTTCCTGCTTCACCTGCTCCTGTGAAACCAAAAATCAGGACAAATAAGGAATGGCCGAATTGCGATATGCCGCCGTTCTTGTGGGTATTGGACGGTATAGCCTACACATTGGTCGAAGAGATTTACACTCAGATAAACTTGAAACGAGGGGATGGGAGGTGTCTGTTAAAACACGAGCAGCGATTAGTGTACAACTATTGAAGTGGCGTTGAACGATGATTTCTCGAATGGAGAGAATAGGCAGGCCACTAGAAAACTAGATTATTTTAAAGTCCGGGGGGAATTACTGCGGAACAATATGCAATAAGGGGAATAATACAGGCATGGACAAAGGTTTTTATACGGCTAGAGCTTAAACCAAGTCTCCTGAACCGGCGAACTAAGAAACAGAGGCGAAGAAAATGGCGTTTGGTGTGTGATGTGTGCGGCTATCTCCTGCTAGAGGATGAACCGGTTTGTGGCTGATCATGAACGGCCGTTGGAGGACTGTGTAGAGCAGATGGAGATCAGTTCTGGCTACAGAGGCCCATACAACTGCCAGGCTAGGCAAAGGTGTGACAGCTGTGTCCGACCGGAGTAAACCAATTGTCCAAACCACTGAAACCGTCGGTCTAGTGGGAGAGTGGTCAGATTATTTCGTCGTCTGGCAATGCCGCACGTCAATCAATTGTTGGCCATTGCAAGATGTAGCGATGTTCCAATATTCGGGGGAGGATTAAACTCTGATTTGCGTATCCCCCAACACCCGTGAAAGCCTCCTTGATTAGTGCAGGTGTCAGCTGCAAAGAGGACAAATCGGCTGGTTTTAGTTGGACGTTGGTGGCGATCGGAGATCAGTTCGGGACAGATGAAGGTGCCAGTGCGGTTCCAGCGCTGGACATCGCTCCGACAGCACCAACTTGAGCACAGAGATTGCGAAAGGCGAACTGTGTGGTCGGCCTAATCCCTGAACACGGCGGCGTTGTGTGAAGGTCAACATTTTTCAGGTTGAAATTAACACCCATTGGGAATCGCTAAATCGTCATCTCTAAATCATCAAATATGGTAGAGGGTTTGCAATTTATAAATGAAGAATCTAAGAATGCAAGCGTGCACGTGGTACACATTTGAAATCGATCAATTATATATAGACCCTCTGCCATATAAATCAATATGTGGCTGATGATTTTCCATTCAAACGGGGTATTTGATTTGAATTTGAAAAATAACTCCAACTTGAAAGATCGATATTGGATCGATAACCAGACTTGCACAACCTAGAAGAAACAATCTCCTCCCCTGTTCTTTTCCCTACCCATTCGAGGAATCGGGACTAGTCGGCGAATGAGCCAATTAGAGGCTGGGATCGAAAGGGGATTCGGGAAATAGAGCCTGTGGAAAAAAACGGGGATGCGCTCTCACGAGGGGAGTGTTTGTCGTCGCCATGATTAGCGTATTCGGGGATGTTTCTCGGGTAAATGTTAACGCGATCGCAGAGCTGGACGGGGGGTCATAAAGCGAGTTCAAAGTAGCCAGAAACCACACGTTTATGGTCGTTTTCTCCATAAATTCGCGAGCATCAAAGCATCGACTTGAGCTGGTGGTGGGGCTGGACTTCCAGCAATCGTCGAAAGGCGCTGTCTACTGTAATTCATTTTCGGGCAATCCGTTTACGCCTTGGGCGACAGCGCTGCCAAACGCAAACATGCGTATCCCTAGCAGCACATTTTGAACTTTCGTAAACGCACTTATTCCAGTGTTCTTAACAAAAAAACCAACTTTTTGACGATGGTCCTACAAGCATTAATAGCACTAGGAGTCCCTGTAATTAGGACAGGATGGTGACTAGACGCTTGAGATGCAAAGGAACCATTTCCTAATCACAAATTCGGCACGAGTCCATCCAAATCCCAGTCTCACAATCCAGAGTCCAGATAGGTTGCGTTATTCTCTCAGATTGGTGATGCAATGGAAGACGCTATCTTGTCCGTTGCAGGAAATCGGTATTGGTTACGAAACGGTGATAAAAAAAGGACGAGCCCGATCCAATTCCAGGCCTGCAAGAAGCCGTCACTGGGCTAGTCGAGTGGTCTTGAGAGAATGGCTTTCTTTTGAACACATCAAAACCGCATCTACATTACGTTTTCCCCGAGAGAAGATGCTTACAATCCGGCAATCGCTTCACTCATGAGTTTAAAATCTAAACTCCCCAGCGTTATCTTTAACAGTCGGTAATTATAGAGTGATCATATGGATGCCGTCTTCTGTAAATGTCGTCGCCTCTGTTTCTTACTTCGCAGGTTCAGGAGACTTGGTTTAAGCTCTTGCCCTATAAAAACATTTGTCCATACCAGTAATTTTCCCCGGCCTTAAATGTTCTGACTTTTTAACTCTCCGTATGCTTCTTAACATAATCTCGTTTTCTAGTGGCCTGCCTATTCTCTCCATTCAAAAAATCATCGTTCAACACAATTTCACGAGTGATTCCATCATTAACTCTCGTATATTAGGAAACCCCTACCATCCACTGCATGCTAGTTTGTCTCTATGTATGTCTCTTCCTAAAACGAGACCTTTCTACGTCTGTATATTCCAACGGGGTCATTCGTTGGTTTGCAATATTTTTAGTTTCACGCGAACAGGCCAATCATGAACTCGGGTTTCCATAATGTCAGCTCTTTAAGCTGAACGATTTGGTTCTCATGACCTTAATAACGTGAGTATCATTAGCAATGGCGATGGATGAGGGCTTTTAAATGATGCTTCTGCAATTTGCGTACCACAATTGAAGGCAATGACGAACATCTGCAGGAGGCTGAGAGTTCCACCGACGAAATCGAAGATGATGTTCCCGATGCTCCAGCCAATCGTGCTGCGACGACGACAGTTGAATATGGCCTGGAAACGATGAAAAAATTAAGCCTTCATTGGCGTTGATGGCTCGCTATTCTCACCGCGCTCCGAACAACACTCGCTGCTGTGACTTTTCGCGTCGGGCAAAAGGGTGTTTTTTTGACTCCAGTTTCAGTTAAAAACGAAGTTTTTGAAATGTTTGTTTTACAGTACATACTATCTGGATAAGGGAGGAGGAGGAGGAGGAGGTGCAGTGATGCTGAGATGGTTGACGGATAATTCAAGGGAACTACATATGTAACTATATCGCTTCGTCCGATTAGTTAACAGAGGGAATTTCTAATGACGCCGATTCGTGCTGATTGAGTTTTTTATGTGGTCGCCAATAAATCCCATGAATTATGCAATAACAGTGGCTTCGCTTCCGTATCCGTGTGTGGTTTAATCGGCCACAGACGCCACTCAAAATAGCACCTGGTTAGTTATTGCCGAAAGCGCTATCTATTTTCGGTGTCCCAGAATATTGGCAACTGCTACTGGTATTACTGTAACATCTACTTATATGTGTTAAGTAAATATTATATTTTTGAGAAGCAAATAAATTACCTACCTGTGGTATGTATTTGATGAGAGTGACAACCAATTTAATGTACGAATAGTTGTAAAGACAGGTTAGCCAAGTGATCGTGTGCGCCAACGCCAAGCATGTTGAGATCAAGATAGTGGCGGTCATTGTCAATCCGATTGCTATACACGTTTTGGAGATCCTTTGTCCACCCCTCTAAAAAAAGACATCAGATTGGGATTTTTTCTCGTGCTTGAGGATAAACCACCTTCATGAATATTTCCGTGAAGATTCTCGGCTTGACATCGCTTAGCTCACCCGAACCCTCTCCAACCAAGACCAGCAAAAACGCGGGCTCCACCCGAGTCCACCCGAACACTCTTCACGTACACTAGGATCACGCAAATAACCCCACATTTTCACAGCCGGCAGCCCAACACAGATCCTCCCCGCTGGGTTAACCCCTGCCCTCTCAACTTCCACCCGAACGCCCTCCACCTAAGCTAGGCTCACCGAACCCACACAACCTCCGCTAGATCTACGCGAACGATCTCCACCCCCAGAAGCCCAACCCAGACACTCTGCACCCCACGGCCTCCTAACGTCCACCCGAAATCGCTTTTACCTCCGCTAGGCCCACCGAACCCTATCAAACCTGCTAAAGCAAACCGGGCCCTCTCCAACTCCTCCAGATTCAGCCAATATTGTTCTAGCCTCTTCGGGGAACCGACAATTTCGGACTCTTCAGCTGCAACAACCTTTCCAATAGCACCCTGTCCGTCGGTTGCAATTGATTTCCAACTGATTACACGTTTAAATGGAACAATCAACCGCTATTATTGTGAATCGTGTGGGTATCACCTACTAGAAGATGAGTCTGTTTCATGGATTCTCCTATTACGATTCTTGGGGACATTGTATAGCTGGATACTTCCCCAGGGCAACCCGAAGAGGAGGAGGAGGAGGAGGAGGAGGAGGAGAGGAGGAGGAGGAGGAGGAGGAGGAGGAGGAGGAGGAGGGAGGAGGAGGAGGGAGGAGGAGGAGGAGGAGGAGGAGGAGGAGGAGGAGGAGGAGGAGGAGGAGGAGGAGGAGGAGGAGGAGGAGGGGGAGGAGGTGAAAGTGGCTGCCGCTAAACCCTCCAACACAGACGCCCGACGTGTGGAACTTAGGCTGCTGGAATTCTGGAAGATGCAGCAGCTGGTTTGCGTCGGCACCCCAAAACCCCCCAGGCACTCCAAAACAGAGTCCCTCACAGGTTGATATTGCTTGCGTAAATTGCTATTAGAACTGTGAAATAAAATTTAAAAAAAATCCCACATTGTAGATGGCGATCTGGAGAACCTGTATCAGTGTGACAGCCACGGCGTGGAGGCTGAAGAAGATGTCATTCAGCTGGACCGGGATAACACCAATCGGGTGTATTTCGTAGTACTGTTCCTACATGCGACAAACAAAAAATGGCACAGCATAAATAGACATTATTGTGTGGTCTCTAAAATACCACGCGATTTACAAGGTCAACCTTGCGATCCGACACCCCGATTGGAACGTGTTTATCGGATGTGTCAAAAAACTTTCTCGCGTAAGGCAAGTTGTTCTTTCTGTTATTCTATCTGTTTAACATTAACCCGCGATTTATAACGTTCATGAAGTGTTTTAAAAAGCGAAGAGGAAGTCGCTTTAAACCTCATTACAGCAAACACCCATTTTGAATGTAAAATCGATAGGCGAGTTTATTACGACAATTAAAATATACCTGAATGGAGGGTATGAAGAAGAGAGCGATGTTGAAAGCACTGTAACATGCAAATCCGATAAAATTAAACGCGATAAAATCGAAGCTCAAGCCAACAACGCTGAAAATGAAAGAAACAAAACATCATAATTGAAGAAAAACAATCAGAGCACCTTTCCAGCACATTTTTCGTGTATTTCTGCATTCACAATACTGTGAAATCTGTGAATAATTCAGAAAAATCGATTTTTAGAGATACATCGATATATATACTACTAATTATAATTGTTTAACCCGTCAAACCGATCACCATCAAAGTGACGTGCATTCCGTGACAACTGTGAGTCATCAGTCTAGGCCGTCACCTTCATATAGAGTGAAATTAGGTTGTTCTGTCGGCATTGCAGAAGTTCTCAAACCAACGACATCACGGACCTACGTAAACAAGCCAAGAAAAATACTCAAATCATCTCGTTTTCAAGACGGCTTGGAAACTCTTACGGCCGCCACCATGCTTTTGGAACCAACCGTGCCACTAAATTGAATGATTGTTGTAACCCAGATAAATAACTCCAAAAATCTGTGGACAAGCCAAGCGAATTGAGCTTCAAGAGAGCTGTATTCAGCACCACGAGAGCTTCGAGAGAGCTGTATTCAGCACCACGGGAGCTTCGAGAGAGCTGTATTCAGCACCACGGGAGCTTCGAGAGAGCTGTATTCAGCACCACGGGAGCTTCGAGAGAGCTGTATTCAGCACCACGAGAGCTTCGAGAGAGCTGTATTCAGCACCACGGGAGCTTCGAGAGAGCTGTATTCAGCACCACGGGAGCTTCGAGAGAGCTGTATTCAGCACCACGGGAGCTTCGAGAGAGCTGTATTCAGCACCACGAGAGCTTCGAGAGAGCTGTATTCAGCACCACCGGAGCTTCGAGAGAGCTGTATTCAGCACCACGGGAGCTTCGAGAGAGCTGTATTCAGCACAACGGGAGCTTCGATAGAGCTGTATTCAGACCCGAGAGAGCTTCGAGAGAGCTGTATTCAGCACCACGGGAGCTTCGAGAGAGCTGTATTCAGCACCACGGGAGCTTCGAGAGAGCTGTATTCAGCACCACGAGAGCTTCGAGAGAGCTGTATTCAGCACCACCGGAGCTTCGAGAGAGCTGTATTCAGCACCACGGGAGCTTCGAGAGAGCTGTATTCAGCACCACGAGAGCTTCGAGAGAGCTGTATTCAGACCCGAGAGAGCTTCGAGAGAGCTGTATTCAGCACCACGGGAGCTTCGAGAGAGCTGTATTCAGCACCACGGGAGCTTCGAGAGAGCTGTATTCAGCACCACGAGAGCTTCGAGAGAGCTGTATTCAGCACCACGGGAGCTTCGAGAGAGCTGTATACAGCACCACGAGAGCTTCGAGAGAGCTGTATTCAGACCCGAGAGAGCTTCGAGAGAGCTTTATTCAGCACCACGGGAGCTTCGAGAGAGCTGTATTCAGACCCGAGAGAGCTTCGAGAGAGCTGTATTCAGCACCACGGGAGCTTCGAGAGAGCTGTATTCAGCACCACGGGAGCTTCGAGAGAGCTGTATTCAGCACCACGAGAGCTTCGAGAGAGCTGTATTCAGCACCACGGGAGCTTCGAGAGAGCTGTATACAGCACCACGAGAGCTTCGAGAGAGCTGTATTCAGACCCGAGAGAGCTTCGAGAGAGCTTTATTCAGCACCACGGGAGCTTCGAGAGAGCTGTATTCAGCACCACGAGAGCTTCGAGAGAGCTGTATTCAGACCCGAGAGAGCTCCGAGATAGTTGCATTCAGGCAAATGATAGCTTCAAGCGAGCCGTATTTGGGCTCACGAGATCCCCACGTGTGGTACTCGGGGTGTTTATTAAATTCCGGATGATGCAGCAACAACACCCACCACTGCCCGGAAGCAGCCTTCAGGTCGCTGGATTACAGGCGCCCACAGCCACAACTGCCCGTATATAAATATATAGATATATATTATATATATTCCATATTTCTTGTTCACGCGTGCCAAGAACGGGTCTTATGGCAGTACCATGACAATGATATCGATCTCCTTCACATGCCGGTAATGATTTTAGTGTCCCCAAGGCAAACATTAGCCCCCACATTGTTGACTTCACTGGGTAATTTGTAATTCTTCGTTTCTGAAAGGGTTTTACTTTTCGCGCGGTTATCACCTGCTGGAGGACACGCCAGCCTCATGAAGTTTTGGAGAGGATTGGAATGCGTGTAACGGCATCATCTCGAGCAACTCGGGCGAGTCGAATTCCGGATTATGCATGAGCCAGTTTCCGTCACAGGAATTACAAGACAATTTGTTTTAAATTCAAATTGAACATCCATTTTGAATGGTATATCATGTTCTGTTTATTGATCCATATAGCAGATTTGTGAATAATATATTTCAAATGTGCCCTGTTGCGTGCACGCTTAAAGATTTCGATGTTTATTTCGGCATTATTTGGGCTCAATGACCCAATGACTAAAATAAACAGGCGATGATTCCCCTTCCAAAATGGGTGTTAAATTCTCATTTGAAAAGCCAACTCGCACTTGAAGGCCCCTGGAGAATAATTGCCAAGAAAGATCGTTTTACGGAGGCCTGCGTCATTCCTTTCATAGCAAACCGTCCACAGAAGGCAGTCTTCCCTGATCGCTAGTGTTCTGATTTGTTTCTGGGTTTTGCGAGTGAATGGGAACAATTTTATTTTACAACGGTTTGTGGGTTATTCTCCATTTGCAAAGCTCGCGGTTCTTAAACCAAGAGAAATACGATCACCAACCCATGGAGGCCAATGTTTACGTCTCCAGACTGGCACTAATTACGAAAACCATAACAGACCCCATAATTGTGCGAGTCCGCCTGCTACTCGAAAACTGCAAGTAGACGGACGTACCTTTTTCGTTGGATATTCAAGATGAGTTGGGGGTAAAACGAGACAGTCCAAGAGAGGAAGTAAATCCAACCAATCACCTGTTGAAAGACGTTCAGCCATCGCTGCCGAAAAACCACCACCGCCACATGAACCCGCTCCAACCTGGACAACAAAAACACATAACAGGCGTCAGCATCGCAGCTGCAATGGCAATATTACGGTCAAAAACATCCAAAATATCAGCATCAGCAAACGATATAAACGGGGATCCGAGACGTTGTTTGACGATGATTGGCGCGCGTTTTGGATACAACCGCGTTGTAAAAGTGTTGACAGCCTCTCCACAGCGAGGTCTTATTTCGTCCAAGATTCGTCGGAGACACCACTTATCAATCGCCTTGTGTCTTCGAAGCCGGAGTGGTCGAGTTTCACTGCCACAGTTGGAGTAAGGGCGCGGCAGACTCGAAACTTAGTCCGAAAAATAATTGTTAGCGCGTTATGAAGCCGGTTAGTCTAACCCTCTGTCAGGGATAAGTTTAGGCAATATGCTCATTCCCTGCTATCATTGGTTAAAAAATATGGACAGCGCGCGTTTTGGATAGGGCCTTTCAATGGCCGCCATTTCCCGCTTGCCAAACTTTATATACTTCGAGGGTTAAATTGGCCGCCTTTCTTGTAAATTTACCTTGATGTTACTTCTATTATTCTTCTTAACTTATTCTGCATTTTCTACGTATACTCGTCACGTGCTGTAACATTTTTGTTTATTGTAAATTCTAATGCTGAAGGTTTTGGTCCTCGTGACCTTAATTAAGCGAATATTATTATTATTATTGTGTCGTTTTTTTAATTCGCAATGGAAATCAATTCGACCAATTTCCAGAATGAATAAAGAATCTTAGTTATATATTTGAGGGCGCGCGTTATGGAAAAGGCCTTTCAATGGCCGCCATTACGCGTTTGCCAAACTTTGTACACTTCGAGGGTTCAATTTGCCTTTCTTGCAAATTTACCTCGTTTTTATTTCGTTCATTCTTGTTCAATTATTTCACACCTGCTATGTACAATCGCAACTTCTTACATCATTTTTGTCTGTTGTAACATTGAATGCTGAAAGTTCTGGTCCTCGTGACCTTAATAAAGCGAATACCATTATTATTATTATTATATGAATCAATTCGGGTCGCTGAATACTCTTTAATGGGCGTGTAAGTCAACAATAGCAACTGCTGACAAGGGTGACGTTTGCTTGACGAAGTATTCGATCCGTGGTGTCAACGACTCACATACGTGCGGCTCGATCGTATATTGGTTAGCATTATTGATCTGCTGATATAAGGGGCATCGGCTGGCACCGGGAATTCTGAAATAAAATCCACGAGAAACACCATAAGCGTAGGATCTCCAAGCCCGCAAAAAAATAATCTTGACTGAATGAAGATGGCGTGGGAAGATGGTTAATAAATTGATTTCGAACTTATTTCGCTAACCAAGGAATAAGAGGAGGAGTGGCAGGGAAAGCACAAAAGCATACTGGGTAATATTGAGGTCGGAGGTATTTAAGCCCACGACGACGATGCCGGGTTTGTTGGTGACGAGGAGAGTCTGGTAGGAGCCGTTGAAACCCCGGGCTAATTTGAACGGGTCAAGCGGCTTCACGGAAATCCCGGAGGCATTCGTGATGGGGAGGCCTGTCTGGTCTCGATAGGTGAAAGAGAAGGTGGTTTCGATCGGTAACGGTTTGCTGGGATGTTTGGGAAGTTTAAAATTGTTAAATTGCCCTGACCTGTTTGACAACCTTTCAAGTTTCTACAAAACGATTATTGTTATTATATTGATTCGAAGTAAATGGCATCGAATTTCCTAATTTAAAAAATGTCTTTTAGATAATCTTTGGTATTTACTATTTCCCCCGAAGTTTAGCCCTTTTCCTTTCAACTATACTAAAGGGATTGGGGGAATTGTTTGGGTTAACAATTGACGCGATAGTGTAGCGGGTTGAATCCGGTAGTTCTGGACTATGATTTGTTTGGCAATCCACTAAATAAACCCGAGGCCGAGTTTCGTAATTCCGAGTGTAATTTGTAGGTGCACCCACGTATTAGGAATCGCGTTTGTAAGGTTGCCGGTTAAATACATCAAAAATACACAATACCGGTCAGATTCGATGCCAGTTATTTATTGCATCGACAACTTCTGGTTTTTCAGGAGATGCGCAAAGCCATTTAGCAGGCAGAACTCACGTGAACAACACGGTGACCGGCTTGACCTCGGTCAGCTGAAGACCGACCGAAGTGGGCTCAAGCCGGATGTCCTCAGCATCATAACAGGCATCGCAACCTGCGGCCCCGTCGTAGAAGACAAAAAAGATAACAGCCACGACGATAATCGCAACATGGTGGCAGTCGTGGTGCATTTTTTTAATGTTTACACTCGTGGACGAAGAGACGAAGAAGCAGGAAGCTATGACGATAGGGAGAGAAATGTGCGGTTAAAAGAGGAGAAGACTTAGGTAGGCGGGATAATGCAGGATACGAACAAATTCGGGATGAACATTTACTGCAAGTGTAAGGCGGCCGATATAGTTGTTAATTTATGTACACGGAGGAGGAGGAGGAGGAGGAGGAGGAGGAGGAGGAGGAGGAGGAGGAGGAGGAGGAGGAGGAGGAGGAGGAGGAGGAGGAGGAGGAGGAGGAGGAGGAGGAGGAGGAGGAGGAGGAGGAGGAGGAGGAGGAGGAGGAGGAGGAGGAGGAGGAGGACTAGCGTGCCAAGCTCCCCAACAACAACGAAATAAGGCGTCGCAGTGAAGCTGCTAAAATTTTCCCAACTTAACTAA
Organism: Proteocephalus fallax; assembly: GCA_028672205.1. Classification (NCBI taxonomy): domain Eukaryota; kingdom Metazoa; phylum Platyhelminthes; class Cestoda; order Proteocephalidea; family Proteocephalidae; genus Proteocephalus; species Proteocephalus fallax. The sequence continues at coordinate 229,894 of JAPUBX010004006.1, read as the reverse complement.
AAAAATTAAACCCTACGCTTCATTACAATTTAGGAAAGATATTCATTGGCGTGTGTTTATTCGAGTTTGACGATGGCCCATGAAGCATTGGGTCAAAGTAAACAAGGCGAAACCGCTGTTGAAAATTCGCGTACATGCGCCTTGGTCCAATATCAAATTCATACGACGGCTAAAGTCGAAGGTCAGATAACTTGGGGCCGTAAACCCACGACAGGGTGCCTAGGTGAGACGTGTGCGCCTATTGCGGAGATTTCCCTCGGGATAACCGTTGGTGAGTGCGTGTTGTGGAACTGCGTGATGAATTTCGAGAATTTAATTCCTTTTATAGAGGGGATACATGCGTAGATGACGCGGGGGTGAAATAACGGTAGTTCATGAAACAAGAGTAAAAAAATGAGTGACGTTCGCTATACGCAAATGCGCATTATTCTGGCCAAGAATATCGGTAAATGACAAATATTATCTTAAAAACTCGAGATCGCAGGAAATATGTACAAGAGGGAGGAGGATAACTAGGTCACTACTTAGAACTGCAGACGTGCAACGAAGGATGTTCCAAACAAACTGGCATGAAACATTCACAAGCCGAGGTCGTCTCGTTGGCAATAGGTTGAGAATTTTGCGTATCGAGGTCCTCGTGTTGATCATTTTGTGGGTTGAGGTCGTTATCTTTACGATGCTGCGAGAATCTCCCGGATCGAGGTCTTCGGATGATGATGGATTGATAATTTCGCGAATACGTTAACCAAAGTGTGACACATACTGGTACTGGTAATAAACGAATATTTTCCTTCTTTTAAGATGATTTTAGACACACCGAAGCAGTAGAAAAGAACAACAAATCTTGTTCTATGTGAACTCTAATCTTTACCGCATAGTTTCGAGGTTCTGAGTTGTTCATTCGTGTTTGGACCGAATTACATGAAGAAAAACGCAAAACATGGAAGCAAAACTCTCTGGTGGCGGCGAATAATATGCAAGACTTTCCGGTCAGGAATGCGAAGAGAGAACAGAAATCCTTTCGACTGATACACTCACAAAATACTAGACCAAACACTGCGTTTATTAATGTACATTAATGCAAATAATTGCCACTTCTTAAAAAGAACGATTTCACTTACAAGTTACTGACTATGGAAGTGTAACAATAGTACTAAATGGTACTTGGAAAATTGCGAGAATATTCAGTAAACTTAAACAAACACTCAGGGCCAATAGATACATTTTGTAATTGCATAGTATTTAAACTTTAATCTTTTTAAAATGGTAGTTAAAATCTTTAAAGATATTATTTATTGATGCTTTTTTATATGTTTGTGACACTATTTTATTTTTTTCTTAATGTATATGTAACCAAGATAGAAATACTCCGATTCACGAAATTCTCATGAATGCTACTCGAATCGACTGGTGCTAAATAATATATGGGTGTTTTTTTCATTGCTGAGCAAACTCTGGTTCCTGCATTCGTTTCGCACTGTTTACAGTTGTGCCGAGTTTGTGCTTATTATAATCATTATCATGACTAGAATGTCACTTGATATATTGTTTGTCAAAAATGCATAATAAACATTTGTCAGAATAGATAAGGTGATCGAATTCGACAGAAAGTTCCTCTTTTACCCGAGATGAAGCTTTTAACCTTACCTTGGCATTTAATAGATTATAGTAATTAAAAGACTGCATGGCCCAAAAATCGCAATGGCACGATGATCAAAGATGAAGGTCGGGAATGAATAAAATTGTTTATTATTCAAACTATAGTTAAGGCCCGCCCTGGGCTGAAAAAGCTCAAAGGCGCGATTCCTAGCGCCCGTTCCGGCGCGTCCTGTCTGGACACATGTGTGGCGTGTAGTGGTAATAAATGGGGGCCGGCATGCGTTGTGGTTTTCATTAGCCAATGGGGTGCCTGTATAATGGATGCCATGCAAGGGACATAAATAAGCACATCATTTAAGTCACTACGGGCGCACTGTATGCGTCGGTTAATGCCGGTGTGATCGGTGAACAATCCATTTTTTTATGTATGAATTCAGTTAGACCTCTAGAAACCCGAGCTATGTATCCGTAATTTTAATACAGTTAAAAATTCAGCCACTTTGTCACTACCTTATAAAGTTAATTGATTTATAGAAAAAATGAAGCGGTCGCACCAACTTTTTTACGGTCTTGGGATTTGAAATCTCTACTTTTTCGATTTACCCAGAAATATAAATGAACGTGTTCGGAAGTTATGAAACAAAATTTAACCTTGATTTCTCTAGATCCATACAAAACCTGTAAAGCAGAATATTTCGAATTCATTTCAGGAATTTATTAAATGAACGCTTTGAAATTTTCGAAATTATTAGCATAACCGAATAAGCCGGAACACGGGAGCCTATGGTGTAATTCGAAGATTTCGTGGCCCAAAAAACAGAAGGTCGGGAATGAATAATATTGTTTATTGTTCAAACAATAGTGAGGGCCCGACCTGGGCCGAAAACGCCGACAAGGCGCGATGCTTAGCGCCCGCTGCAGGCGAGTCCTGTCTGGACACACATGGGGCGTGTCATAGTAAAAAGTAGGGGCCGGCCAAGTGTTGTCGATGTTGTCTTAATTTATCTACGTTAAGGTCACAGCATGCGGTGTGGTGTGTGTTTGCCAATTGGGTGCCAGTATAATTGATGTCATGCGTGGGACATAAATAAACACAAGTTAAGGTCACTGAAAGCCTATTTGTGCATTTGTTTCTTATTTAAGCATAGCAGTGGCGTTATCAGTCTAAATGAAGATGTAGAATCTCCAGGATGGAAGTAGTTAGGTCACGCGTTCTTACAAAACTGTTCTTTATGTAGCTAATCAAACGGTTCTTTAAATTAAAGTACAACAATGGGGCATGACATACTTTATAGTTTGTCTGTCCGTGGGAGATGGCTCGAAATACCCCGATTTTGACACCTATACGCTTAGCACGTGGAGTTATAGTCAATGTGTTTAGGCTGGAGATCGTTATCACGTGCTTTCTTCAGATTATATGGGGAGATTTTAACAAAAACGAACAAGAATTATAAACAATAAACAGCAGTCAGTGGAGATTTACATTGGCAGTGGAAATCTTTGTGTAATTCTGAATACACCCACTATTTTGAAGATTCTGGGACGCTCGTAATCAGGATGTCGGGAAAAAGCTGCGCCTTATTTTTACTATTTCAATCCCGGATGTTAAGGAAACTACGAAGCTGCTTGTATGATTAAGGTTAGGATGATGAAAATCAACAGGTTCCTGAATATGATGAAACTCGGTCAGATGTTACAGCTCTTGGATTCCGAATTTCGAAATTTTAGAACAATGTAAATATGTTCCCCGAGTCTCTATTAACAGTATCCTATTCCTGTCTTTGTCCCCGCCGTGTTTGCAAACATTTTTGTACTGATATGGTTTTAGTAGTAATTGTTTGCGTTATTTTAACACTCAATTTGCATGCTGGGTTGCTCTAAAACTTCGTCGAAACTATGCGAAGGAAATAGGGAGTTGATGGCGTGATAAAAAATTCGGAATTTCCATCACAAACGGGTTTCAAACCCTTGGAATTTATGTAGTCGCGTTATTCCGTTTTCTTTGATGCCAGATGTTGACACTCTGAAAATCACTTAACGCCATAATTTTGAGTGGAGCTAAAAATTCCAACAGTTAGATATCGATTAGTGATCATTTAGTTCGTCGGTTCAGGACACTTGGAGTAAGCTCAAATGTCCTGTTCATGCCTGCATAATTCCTCGTGATTTTTCCTGGCCTCAAATGTTCTGACCTTTTAACCTTCCGTGGGTTTTTTAAATACTACCTATGCTCTCCATCCAAGGCATTTTCGTTCAACGCCACTTCATAAATTGTACACTTTTCAGCGCTCATATATTAGATAACCCATCACAACCCTTGCTTTCAAGTTTATCTATAATAATAATAATAATAATAATAATAATATTCGCTTTATTAAGGTCACGAGGACCAAAACTTTCAGCATTAAAATTTACAATAAACAAAAATGTTACAGGACGTAACGATTATACGTAGACAATGCAGAATAAGTTAAGAAGAATAAAAGAAGTGACATCAAGGTAAATTTGCAAGAAAGGCAAATTTAATCCACGAAGTATATAAAGTTTGGCAAACGGGAAATGGCGGCCATTGAAAGGCCCTATCCAAAACCCGCGCGACCTAATGATGTGTGAACTCTAGGACCAATGAACGACGGCATATCGCAATTCGGTCATTCCTTATTTGTCCCGATTTCTCGTTTCACCAGTACAACAGAAGCCAGATCAAAAAGACAGTCTTCGTATATATCATTGTTATATTATTTTTTATACTGATATGTTTGGTCCTCGTGACCTAAATAAAGCGCTGGCGGAAAATTAATGCGAATAGATGCATCGAGTTGATTAATAATAATGGTTATTAATAATGAAGTTAATATTAACTTCAAGAGTACCGAGCCGTTTAGCATTAAAATAAGGAAGATTCGCGTCACTAGAACCTGACAATGCGGTTTCGGTAAATTATTTATTATGCGTTCTAAGCATCTGATACTATTCTCAATAGCGTCATTTTATGTCACTGACGCCGGAAATTTCAAAATTATTACTTTCTAAGTACTTATCGCCATTTTGCATGCTGTTGGATCACCGTACTTAGATCCGATAGTTAAATCAAATTAAAGAGACAAACCATTTTGTACCAGCTAATTTTAATCTTATATATTCCAATGCTCCAGTAAAGGCCGTTCTTGTAGCAAGCAAAACACATCACTAGAAAGGTATCGTTATCTTTTCAACTCGCTAGTAGTAGTAGTAGCAGTAGTAGTAGTAGTAGTAGTAGTAGTAGTAGTAGTAGTAGTAGTAGGAGTAGTAGTAGCAGTAGTAGTAGTAGTAGTAGTAGTAGTAGTAGTAGTAGTAGTAGTAGTAGTAGTAGTAGTAGTAGTAGTAGTAGTAGTAGTAGTAGTAGTAGTAGTAGTAGTAGTAGTAGTAGTAGTAGTAGTAGTAGTAGTAGTAGTAGTAGTAGTAGTAGTAGTAGTAGTAGTAGTAGTAGTAGTAGTAGTAGTAGTAGTAGTAGTAGTAGTAGTAGTAGTAGTGGAAAGCGAAAAACCAAGAACATGTCGGTCGATGAGCCGATGTTACTACTGTGATGGGATACCTATTTCCTACTGTTTTTTATCAATTTCATCATATTTTTTCAAGCCAAAAACGTTCGTTTCTGCGAATTCCATAAAATATTATTACATAATTCCTTACCTGTGCATATTATGAAGTAGTTAATTTACTATTTTTAAAATTTAATTAATCAAGATGTAACCAATGATAAGGCCACAGGTATTCCAGCGCCATATTCATAGAAAGTTTCAATTATCTAAATTAAGGCCAATTGTTTAATCCACTGTCTGGGCGTCAACGAATCAGCGTTACCACGATTATTTTTTCACTCTGTCCAGGCATTGACTGGATTGTTTGAGCCAGTAGGGTCACGTTGGCGGAAAAAATGAGAAACTTTTGACCCCGGAGGAAAGGAGGGTGGGCTGGAGCCCAGAACCTAAAACAAATTAATCCAAAAATCTTTTTTTTCAAAATCAAATCAAATTTTGCGGCTATCTACCCCTACGCGTATGCACTAATCTGGCCTAGCCTAGCTGAACATTTCTATCTTGCATGGTTGTGGCATAATCATTTCTGGTGGTAAGTAATTCGCGTAAAATCGACGGGTGAGTTGGTATCCATTAAAACACCATCGTTTAACGTCATTGAGTCGTCTGGAATTAATCGAGCATTCGGTTTACGTCACTTGTGGCTTTGATTTCGGTCAGAGGATAAACCGGCTGCATTGATGACCTTTTCATGAAGATTTTTCGGAACATTGTACAGGTGCCGCCGGAGTCAATAATAATAATTATTGTAGTGGCTTGATTGAGGTCACGAGGATCAAAACTTTCAGCATAAAACAATACATTTTAATAAGTAGTAGATATGAAAATGGGCTTTTAGTTCCTGCTTCACCTGCTCCTGTGAAACCAAAAATCAGGACAAATAAGGAATGGCCGAATTGCGATATGCCGCCGTTCTTGTGGGTATTGGACGGTATAGCCTACGCATTGGTCGAAGAGATTTACACTTAGATAAACTTGAATAGAGGGGATGGGATGGGTCACTTAAAATACGAGCAGCGATTAGTGAACAGCTATTGAAGTGTCGTTGAACGGTGGTTTCGTGAATGGAGAGAATAGGCAGGCCACTAGAAAACGAGATTATTTTAAAAAGCCTACAAAGGGTTAAAAATTCAGAAAATGTAAGGCCGGGGAAAATTACTGTGGAACAATAACCAATCAGGGGAATTATACAGGCATGGACGAAGTTTTTTATACGGCTAGAGCTTAAACCAAGTCTTCTGAACCGACGAACTAAGAAACAGAGTCGACTACATTTACCGAAGACGGCATCCACATGATCACACCAGGATAACCGACTGTTAAAAATAACGCTGAGGAATTTCGATTTTGAGCTCGAGGCAAAATTATGGAGTGAAGAGATTTCAGAAGTGTCAACATCGGCTCTCAGTGAAAAAGTAAAGGAGATATATTTAGATACATCAACAGAATACCATTCTCCGAAGATCACTCGAGTACCTCAGTGACTGCCTGCCCGAGCTGTTGAGAATCACCATTCGTCTTGCAGGCATGGCATTAAGTCAAGTCATCCGCGTACTGTATTCGTGTCACGTCGTTAGGGGACCGAAGGCTAGACGTGTAATAGTTTAAAAGACATGGAGACAGCACTGCGCCTTGTAGTACACCGCAGTTATTTGGCAAGGAGGACGAGGCTTCATTTCCGACTCTTACGTGTTGGCGTCGGTTAGAGAAATAATTTTGAAGCCAATTAATCAACCATCCTTCAACGCCATCTTCACATAGTAGAGAAAGGATGCGGGAGCGTGAGATAGTATTGAAAGCAGAGGTGAAGTCCAAGAAAACGCCCTTGACGGCTTTTGCTTCGTCATCAAGTGAAGAGTGAAGGGTGTGCGAAAACGTAGCCACGGCGTCCAGCGTGCTTCTATTTGATTTAAAAGCAAACTGAAATGACTCCTCGACAGTTTTCAGCGTGTCCTCCAATTTAGAGAAGAGGTGCATGTCAATCAGTTTCAACCAGACAGATGGTTCGGCGATTGGTCTAAACTTCCCAGGTTTTTCAATTACAGATACAGGGTACTGACTGCAACATTATCGGCCATCAGCTGATGCCGAACACTAAACGAGGCCAAATTATGGAGTGATGAGTTCGCCAACTTGTCGAAAAATGGAGATTCATTCTGACGCCTTCAGCAGAAGGCCATTCTCTGAGGACGGCTTGCCCGAGCTGTTGCTAATCCTCGTGCATTTTGCAGGCATTTCATCTAGCCAGAAACTCACGAGGGAAACCTAAGCTGTGTTTCAGTCGTCTGAGGAATACGCGGGTCCTTCTTGTCAGATTCAAGTGAGTTCCTTGTTACCTATAGGAGCCTCGGCGAAACTATTCTTGAGGCAGTGACCCAGTCAAAAAATAACCTCTGCGTTGGGGTTCGATTAATCCCGCAAAACGAGTGCCTGACCCCATGGCCAGTTAACCAAACAAACGCCCAAGCCACACGTGGAAATTGCCATGCCTAGACGGAACCAGCATTGAATGGCAGACCTCGCGTGGATAGTTGTTCTGAGTCATTGTCCACCTCGTCCACACCCCCACCTCACCCCAACCAAAACCAGCCCAACCATTACACGCGCAGCTAACGCAAACCTATTTGACGGGTGATTGAGTGGCGCTTTCGAACCGCCGAAACTCCCCCCTCCCTCCAAACGCCGCGCTCTTCTAATCGACTATTAGCTTTATGTGCTAGCGATAAACCCATGTTCGGCGGAACACGCCACCCGGAAACAGTGATCAATCGATGGCGGTGTTTTAGGCAGTCAAAGGGCCTCCTTGGGCATGGTTATTCCATGGATGTTTGATGGACGCCGTTGTACATTTCCGCTACACCAGGTTTTTCCCGTTGTGTATTGATGAGGAGGAAGTAGAAGAAGACTCCCATATGCTGTCTTATACCAACGGAGTGTAGGGAATCTCGTAAAATGTTAGCGATTACATGTGGCCTTGACGGATAACATAATATTGCCATTTTGATGCGAAAAAACATAAAATAAAAGACAGTTCTGCAAAAGGGTAGGAATGATCTGGGTTTACTTATTCACACTTTCTAAAAAATGCATTCTTCTTTCAATGATTCAACATTATTCAGCATTACTTTTAATTTAGCACGAATCTCAGCAACCCACTAAATTATTTAACTCCAAACATTGACCATTTAGTTTATATAATTGAATCATTTCCAGTAAATGACTCTGTAATTCCCTACTATTCGTCAAACCATCACAAAAAAATTGTACTATTTACGTTTGTTTCATTACCTTCATCAACTTCAAAAACAGGTGAACCATCCCAAACCATGTTTTGGGATGGTTCACCCGCCTGTCTTATCAGAGTACATTAGTGGTATAGACAGGCCAGCATGTGCGCGCAATCCAGGTGTGTACGCCCAACCCAACCCCGTGTTCTGATTTGTTGACCCTCAAGGTCACTGCACACGTACGCCCGCAGTGCATAACAAAACCGCGTACCTCGTATCTCACCGGCCATGTTACTCACTCAGAGGTGGCGTTTAGGGTCCGCTCTCGTGGTACGTTTCATATTTATATATTTGAGCCAAGAATGAGTGAAGCGGCCTTTCTCGTGATCTTAGAGCTTGACTTACGCACGGTGCCATTTGATTTTCGATTCATTGATTGAAGTTTGAATTCGTGGCGTGCAAACTAGTCCTCTGTAATGCCATCTGAGATCGCGATTAAAGCTGATTTCTCGTTCGCGAACGTCAAATCGTCAACATTTATATTGATAATCCTTATTGCGTTGACTTCTCGTGTTTTAGCTGGCGTCGGTGTGTTCACTGGTGATATAAATATGCTAAGAGAACTTCGTGGAATGTTGTCGAAATGCTCACCTAGAATTGATTTCTCTTAAACCTAAGCAACTGGTTATTAATTGTACCTTGGTGGATGGAATCTTATCCAACCAATGGAAATATGGACACTGGGGGGTGCTACTTGATATTTGGGTGGCCACATCACCCCGGCAAAGTAAAAATGGTAGGATGGCAGTGTATCACTATTTGATAGGAATCTATGTATAAACAATTGTTTAAATGGTCTAATTAATTCACAAAAAGCGATTTATTTTGACCAATTTTATAAGCAAATCATCTAATGATGAGTTATCGTGCCGATCCAAGTTATCGTGTGTTGCAAAACGATATGCTTGTGTGCGTCCTGGTTATGTACCACAGAGGCCGGCAACCAAGGTAAACTCAAAGGACCCCCCACAAATCGATAATTTGTGTACGGACCCACGCCTTATTGCGATTGGTATCGATTTTTTTAGAGGCACACGGGTAGATGCTTAGCTTTGATGGAAAACTAATTATTTTTTTTAGAATAAAAGTGGATATTAATAACTGTCCTCTTTATTATTTGTTACTTTTCTGGGGTCTTATAAAAAAGGGAAGCATTTTAACGCTTCAGCATTATAATAATTATGACTGTAATTATATTTCCCGCATAACTCAGATATAAGAACGGAGACTTTTATGCCAGTGACTTGGATGATCGAATAACGTTATGCAGCGGTTCTTGGGGAATTAAATGAATCGTGTGGTGAGTTTAGCATTCTCGCTGTCGGTTTAGGGATCTGAGCTCAACTGCTAGGTCAGGCGGCTTTGGGGGGCCTGTATCCGTGAAACCCTCAAGAATCTACTTGCATCTACTTGTACATCTTGTTCAATCGATCTGTATGATAAGAATATCGGGAGTGGGATGGTGGTGAATTTATTATTAATTTATTATTATTTCTTATTAACAGTCTGCCCCATTCACATAAACTATAATCGATTAGATACCAGGTGTCTGGGTATTCGCTGTGATAGCCAAGACCACCTGCATGGCTCTATGTTTTTGGTTAGATAGATTAATCACTGGTTGTTCTTTTGAGTGCACGAGTGCCGCACATTCAACGCGAATAACTTACTGCAACAGAATCAACCCACGCAAACTAAAAAATGATATTTAAAACATAATTTGCGAAGTTTTTGTTGTTGCAGAAGATCTTGTGCACGCCATTAATAAAATAAATGATTGCAAATTCTCTATTTTCTAAACAAACGTAACTTCAAAAACGAGTTTTTTTTAATTAAAGAGCCCTGTCGCTTTTTTGTCTAATTCTATCAAAAAAATGCTCCCTATTGTCGAATAACGCGACATTGCAAATATGAGAGGGGGTGGGGGGACATTCAGAAGAAATTCCGTTGAAGAAAACACATCATAATAACGTGGTTTCCTGTTCTGGCCTTCTCGCATCTTAGAGACAGTCGGCCAATGCTGTAGCCCCAATTTGATCAGGATCGCAGATTTGGTCTAAACAGAAGCGCTGCTGATGGGCCATGGCGTGCGATGGTAGTGCGTGTTTGCGCCTGACTGTGGCTGACCTGAATAGCATGGGTGGACGTTGATGTCCTTATACGGGCAAATGGCTCGTCTAAACCAAATTGTGTAGGGCCTCGTGCTACAAACATTGCAGATAAGATGCATTGTCCGTTTAATTTAAACAAAAATCTGGTTGTTTTCTGGAAAATTGAGACTTCCGTAGAGGGATGATTGTCCATCTTAATGAACGCATGACTGTGGGGGTTAGGGGAGAACGACCTCCAGCCCCAACTTGTAATTTGCCATGTTGACCTCACGTTGGTCTTTCCGGCGGGCGTTTTCAGAATCCGCTGAGGTCACTGAATGAATCCGATTGTCCCCAAGTAGAGTACAAGGCATTGAAAAAACAGCCCCCCTTCTGGACCAGAATCCGAATCTCAGAAGCGTTGTAAGGGTCTTTCAAGTTGAAGTTTCTTTTTCAAATAAAAATTAAACACATTTTGAATCTCAAATCATCCTCTATTTGGTGTTAAATGTGATTTCAATTTTTTGGTGATATTTTCCCAATGGCTAAATATGCTCCCATTGAAATGGAAATGAGTTTCGTTCGAGATTATGATTTTTTAAGCGAAACAAGCAGGTTGTTCTCGCTAAAGCGTGGACGTGGGAGTCATTTGCAATATATCATTCATTATTAACGCATTGTAGACTTCTCTACTACATTTATCAATAAACAGACGATGATTGACCATTCAAAATGGGTGTTTAATTGTAATTTGAAAAAGAAACTAAAATTTGAAATCTCCAAGCCATAACTTGCAGGAATTTGAAAAATAATACCCGCTTTGAAATTAGTAATAGTGATAAAATAATGGCCGTGACAGTAAAGGCTTTATGAAGGCCGTCAGAACCAAAACTTCTATCATTAAACACCAAAATTCCAACTCCACCTCTTCTGGTGAATCGGGGTGTGGGCTTGTTTGACGTTAAACCATCCTCCGCGCGAATCAAGTGAAGCCTGCTTGGTCTCAATATTATTATTATTATTTTGCCTGTCCTTTGATCAAATTTTGACAGTCCACAGGCTTTTAAAAAAATCAGTTTTCTATCCAATCAATCCAAGACAGTGCCTTTTCAATAGTTGTCGCATTTTGGGATGTTTGTCTGTCTTAATGTAACTCTCGTGGCCAAACGCGAATGCTAGACCGTTCAATTATCACATGAACGGCTGCGTATCGCTGCAATGAGGTCATTCCAAATTAGTCCCCGTTTTAAGTTTCACCCATTGGGGCGGGTTGTAGCCTTTAAATGGCCGTCACACTTCATTTATGTCTAATTTGCCTTTCTTGCAAATTTACCTCGTTGTTATTTAGTTGATTCGTGTCAACTCATTCTGATTCGTCTATGTATGATCTGAACTTGTTGTAAAGTTTTCTTCGATGTTAAATTTGTCTTCGTGTCCTTAATAAACCGCCTATCATAATTATTAGTATCATCAACAGAAACCGTCCAGCAGATGTCGCGGTGATATTTTGCTCCTGGTAAATAGTTTTTTTTTTTTAAACACGACGATTTTTCTCCGATTGAACGTGTTTATGCAAGTGCGGGTCATTGACCTCCGCCGATCGCAGCTCACAGCCACCCCCCCCCCAACTCTAATTTTAAAACAAGCATCGCCCTGATCTTGTGTAAACAGATGCGCCTGGACTTGTGAAGTTTTTGTGCTGGTTCAGAGATGAGGCGACTGGTGTTTAGATCCAATGGCCTCTTTCTAATTGGGTTAGAATTATGGGTTTGCGAGACCATCTGCCCCGTTTGTAAAAAAACGTTGACTGGATATGATCTTAGGATGAACGCCGGAATGCGGTTTGTTGATCGATTCCTTGTTTCCTCATTTTTCATTCCGCTTAAATCAAGTTTCATTCAGCCAACACAAATTACCTGGACACTACACGGGGAGTGGCTAATTGAATTAGTTAACCCCCCTCATAGCCGTGTGTCGTAATCGTTTCCCACTACGAATCAGATTTGATTTATCGTGGTTGAAATTATGTTCTATAGTGCACATGCACCTTTTTTCAAACGCTACCATCTTCGCGATAGACGTGACGCAACTGTATTGTTGTCACTACTACTACTACTACTGCAACTACTACTACTACTACTACTACTTAAATCAGAAAGAAACTACGCATCTGCATACACTAATAAAAATGGCATTCGTTTTATTAAGGTCATGAAGACCAGAACGTTCGCCATTTAAATTTACAAGCAGAATAGGGGAGCACTAAATAATTCGGCATACATTAATATTCAGAGAGTGACCATATGCTCGGGCAGTCCGTAACTGAGGTACTCGAGTTGTTTGCAGAGAATTGCCTTCTGCTGAACGCATCTCCCTTGCGTTTTCGCTGTGAGCAGATGTTGACACTCCGGAAATAGATTCACTCCATCATTACGTCTCGGGCTCAAAATCAAAATTCCTCGGCGTTATTTTCAACGGTGTGTAAATATCTTCAACCAATGCGTCGGCAGTACCGTCCAATACCTACAAGAACGACGGCATTCCTTATTTGTCTCGATTTGTAGTTCCACCAGAGCAGGTGAAGCAAGAACTAAAAGACAGTCTTCGTATACGGCATTGCAATATTATGTTTGAGGTGAAAGTTCGGTTCTAGTTACCTCAATAAATCGCTTACAATTAGTTTTAGAAATGTCGGCCATTTAAAGGCCCAATTTATCACGCGCACCCAGCTACAGCTAAGACTGTGTAAAATGCCGTTCACACCCAGAAATAATCGATGAACCATCTCATTGGTGTGCATAGGCGTTACTGGTAATTTTATTGATTTTTCAGCGGGACGCAAAATTGGTAGCATGCGTATACGGTGGGTTGTATAAAATCGAATTTTAAATTATTTGAAAGACCCTGTTTATGAAGCGCCTATTTGAATGGAAATTGTTCTGCTCCCCATATCTCGTGAACAAGTCATCTGCTAATAGGGCACCACTAGGCCTCTTCTCGTCATTATGAATGTCAGTGAAACATTATTCTGTCCCCCACCCAGCACGTAGCCCATATGCACCTGGAGATAGGGGTGGTCGGACGATGTGGGTGGGTGGTGGGGAGGTCGGCAAGACATGAAAGAGACGGGCGGGGAGAGGGAACACCCTCGTCTGGGTACCATCTCGCGGGCAAGGACTCCCTTTGGATGAGTTCAAACAGGAACAGACGCACCCGCAGCTTCTCTCGCTGTCGACCATTAGCGACCGCTCAACCGCCCTCGACATAAATAGGTCTGAAATCGGCTAGACAGCGTGTAAATGGGGTCTAGAGATTAGACAACTAACCACATGGACAGAGAGAACTTCGATGGTTCTGGGAAAACGGCTAACCCCCGGATGGCCAACCAACTGAGGCATTGTAGGACAATTGTTGCCTAGACCAAACCAATTCTGGAGGTGGTAGATATCGGAATGACTTTCTGGTCCTTCGTCTGCGCTTTATCTGCTTCCGGGATGTGCATACACATATTGGGTGTGAGATTTCGCCTACTTCCCAGGCGGTGGTAGTTGCCGCGTCAAGCTGACTCTTTCACCCTTGTCGGGAGCTACGCCATTATTGTATGACTGTCTCTAATTGCGCCCTTATCATGTATAATACCAAACTACCCCTTCAACAAAAATCCCATGTTCTCGTCATACACACACGAGGCAAATGGACTCACAAGCCTTTAACGGTCGACAGCCCGACTGTAAATATGTTTTCACCGCCTAATCTACTCTGGAGAGACGAATTGCACCATTGTTATACTGTCATTCACAGACACCGTTTCATTTATCTGAAACGTGAATAAACTGAACGCGTGCATTTCTCATGGCCTGTGAGATTCTACACAACCCAAAGCATGTACACAGATAAAAATTCATTCAAATTTGCGCGGTAATACCCTACTAGATGATAGACGGACTTTATTGGAAATCGGAAATGGTTTTTCATTTGGCGACGCCCTAGCGCCACCCGAGGTGCCCTGACCTTGGAATCGAACCCGGGTCCCTCACGGTAGAATTCCTCTCAAAGACCGCGTTCAATCTAGAAGAATTAGAAAACCAGACTGTAAATACGGTCCTTATCGCAACCAATTAACGGGCGCATGCACCTCAGTTAGACACAAAATATTAGGTCGCAAAATGTTATGAGGGATATATGCAACCACTCTCGTCATTCAATTTTTAAGTTACCGCGGAACTGAGTGACTTTCAGACAAGGGCAGGTACACAAACGTTCTTGGAATAACTTGCAGTTAGGAAGTTTGATTGTCCTTCTCCATTTATCCATAATTAGTGCGCGAAATTGATAGGGTCCTTTCAATGGCCACCATTGTGTATTTGACGAACTTTAATATACGTCAAGGGCTTAATTCGACTTTCGTACAAGTTTAACTCATTTTTTTATTTATTTTTTTATTTTCCTGACTTATTATTTTGTAAATTTTAATCAAGGCAATTACCACGTGCAGGCCTTCAAGCATTCGTTTGCTTGCATTTAACCAAACGGGCATATGTTCCCCTTTGAGCGCCGCTTAAAAACCGTTGTCAATGCCTGTCGAATTCCCCTTTATTCCCCCGTGATTTTTCAAATGTTCTGACGGTTTGACCCTTCGTATGTTTTTTAAAATAATTTCGTTTTCCAGTGGCCGGCCTGTGTTCTCCACCCAAGAGAGTTTCAATTAACGCCATTTCAATAATTGTACACTGTTCAGTGCTCGTATATAAGATGACCCCTCCCATCCCCTCGATTCAACGCCGTTGAATACCTAAAGCAATTAGTTAATTCCTTATTTGTCCCGATTTTTCGTTTCATGTGAATCAGGAACTAAATGACCGCTGTCGTATACAGCATTTTCATGCTATTTTTTTCATGCTGAAAGTATCTGTCCTCGTGACCTCAATAAGAGCACTTAGAATGATTATTAATGTTCATCTTGCAAATCTGTCGAGGTTGTTTGACCCAAACAGCTGAGAGATTTCACTACAGTCAGAATTAATCGTTAAATTGTCAACAGAAGTGCACACGTTTAATTTATGGAGCAACCACCTACGCGAAGACCTGCTATGCGTCATCGTCGGAGGCGCGTCCACCTTAGGGTATTGAAACACGCACTTCCACTGCACGTAGTCGATGTAGGTTATCGATCTTTCAACAACCCCCGGGTGGAAGTACGCACTCATTGTGGCGTGTTTAAACAAAATGCTTACTAATGGGAAGATGCGACTGTGTAGAATCTTTATTTTCTCGGCGGCTTCAGGCCCAAGAATCGTTTCAACCACAATAGCTAGCGCTGGTGCGATTATTGTTTCACCATCAGAGTGAGCTTTTTCTTTTCTTTTTGCCAATAGTTGAGCGACCTTGTAACTTGCAACAAGTCCTTTTTCAGGAAGTTTGAGATAGTTTGTAATCTTGCTCGATTGATGATTCTTTTCAGCTGCAAGCTTCTCAAAATATTCTCTTGGTTTTTTCTTTGTGCGCTGGATGATTTGACTCATAATGTCGTTTCAATTTATTTGGAAGAAAATTAAGTTTCTTTTACTAAATTTCATCAAAAATCAAATCAACTTACTTCGCAAAAATATCTTCAGATGAAAAACTTGGAACAAATTTACTTGTGGAAGTAATTCTACTATGATGTCACGTAGAAAAAAATCGAAAAAACGCGGAGTTCAAAAACCCCAGCATTTTTGAATATTTTTCAAAAATCTCGCGACACACAGTTAGAGAACCACGGGTGTAGATGAAGACTCAGGTCGAATATTTTTAAACCCGACACATTGCTTTGGTTTAAATAGAATTGTTCATAATTGTTAAGTCATTTTTAATGGCTATTGCGAATACCCAGAGGGTTGCTACCTCTGATTGTAATTTCTTAAATGCATTTTATAATTTGGGACGTGTGTTTCAATGGTTGGTGTAGAAGTAGCGAACGATAACTACGAAATGAATGTCTTCACTTTTCTGTGTCGCTGTTGTTTGTTTGAATTGTGTTGATAAGATTGCGCGCGTCATTCGTAAACCGGACTGTGTGTTGGTTTTTTTGAGATTCTACAATCGAAGGCGAATCAAGTGAAGAAATTACCAGGAATGTGAGCCTCCACAATCTCTACATGTTGGAGGACAGATGAGGCATTCTAACCGCGGCCGATAATACTTCAGTTCATTTATAACCGTTCCTCCGACACGTGTCAATGGTAAGTCTTATCGTACCTAGATAGCAAGGTAAATAAAAGGTTGGCAATCGCTGCCTTTTACAGTAAGAAAAGGTGGCGGCTTTCTCGAAAGTGTCAATTCATTTGACTGGTTACTAATGTAATGAAGTTAACAAAGGGTATTAAAAAACGGTTGTATTCTACTCTCAAGCATTTAAGTATTAGCGAGACTTTACATTTGTTAGTATCCTAAAGCTAAACAATATTTAAACGAGGTGGAATGTTAGAAGGGCACATAGAAATGATGAAGCATTCAAGTGGGATGTTAAGTTGCATGTAAACTCAATAAAATGTGTGCGGTTTATTTAGAAGAAGGAGAATACCTCCGTCATTAAATACCAATGTAAAATGACAATCTATATGCCTGGCTGAGTTTTTTAAAATGTCAGTGCTACAATATTATTATTAAGCGCGCGTTATGGAAAAGGCCTTTCAATGGCCGCCATTACGCGTTTGCCAAACGTTGTACACTTCAAGGGTTTAATTTGCCTTTCTTGCAAATTTACCTCGTTTTTATTTCGTTCATTCTTGTTCAATTATTTCACACCTGCTATGTACAATCGCAACTTCTTACATCATTTTTGTCTGTTGGAACATTGAATGCTGAAAGTTCTGGTCCTCGTGACCTTAATAAAGCGAATACCATTATTATTATTACATGAATCGATTCGGGTGGCTGAATACTCTTTACTGGGCGTGTAAGTTAACAATGGCAACTGCTGACAAGGGTGACGTTTGTTTGACGACGTATTCGATCCGTGGTGTCAACGACTAACAGACATGCGGCTCGATCGTATGTTGGTTAGCATTCTTGATCGGCTGATCTAAGGGGCATCGGCTGGCACCGGGAACTCTGAAATAGGATCCACGAGAAACACCACAAGCGTAGGATCTCAAAGTCGGCAAATTAAGTAAAACACGATTTCGGCGTATTCTTATTTCATATAAAACGAAAAGGTTCATGGAAATGACGGTATAGAAAGGGGATAACCTACTTTACAATTCGATTTTAGAGCGGAGATCGGGTGCCTCCAGTAAGTCGGAACTAGTCAAGGCTTGTTAGTCAACATCTATGCGATATGATGATTAAACATGGATATTAAGGGTGGATTCGATTAAATGGACTAATGGAAATGGAGACCGAAAAGGCGAGAAAGCGTCAACCACCTTAGTCTTGAGATATCAATGATCGTGTACCACAATTCATTAATCGATATAATGATTACAATTCGCCTCGATTTAAGCGTTGCGCATTGGAATATCGGAAAAAACAACTAATTTAAACAATGTGTTAAACAGAGAAGAACATTGTAAAGTATAAAGGGAAAATTAAAGAGAATTATAAATAACGAAAGATTCAAATGAAATGCACAATGATCATCTGGGTTTCGATGCAGAATTCTTTGACAGAATTAAAGGAATTTTAGCAATCAAAATCATCTTGTTGTAGCTCATGCTTGATTTTCCTCCCATATACGTGTTTTCAATTGATGGGGAGTTTTGCCAGGCGAAAAAAGTTCCTTGAGTTATGTATTGACAGCACATACAAATTAAACGTTTTGAATAAGGAGGCTTCCATTAAGTAAACTAAAATAAACGCCATGCATTGGTGATGGAATAGCAGTAGATTTCCGGACCGAGTTTCTGACTAAATGTCAACAGAAACGACAATAATTCGTGGACTGCAAAGTTCCGGTAATTTATGCCTGCTTTCCGCTATCACTTTTATGACGGACGTTTCCTGTATGTCCATCTTGTCAAAATTGGTGACCCGGCAGGTTACTGTTAATAAATGGACAATTTGTCCTTGTATAATATAATTTTAACTGATCCAGCATTTTCGATTTTCCCCTTACAAACTTACACCACCTGATACACTGACATTGGCCATCAGGAACGTTAACTGAAAAATAACTGAAAATACGTGTACCTAAGACTTGTCCCCTCTCCGAATCTATTGGACGAATTAGCTATCAGGCGAGTCTGTCGCTTTTAACTATTCTAAGAGTCTGAGAAAATTTTTATGTAGGCTTGACAAGTATGTAGGTCTTTTCTACTTGAAATGGTTAAAGCCAAGGTATCTTGTTCAAGTTTTGTTGAAAAATTCCGTTGAATTTAATGGATAGCAGTTGTCGATAGGTTCACTGTGTCTGATCTGAGTTAAGTGAAAATAGGGCGTTGTATGGGAGCGTTATGAGGTATGGAAGGTCTGGTTTTTGATGTGGTAAGAGTAGCGAACCGTGAATAATCGTCAGATAACCAATGCAACCCATCCATATTTCGCTTCCGTTCACAGTTCACGTTTTCAAATTTAACGCGATTTGTTTTAACGAGGCATTGCGCTCACAGACGCCCCCCGTCTTTCGGAGACACCTTCCCACGGTTATCCTGATGGAGTTAATGAATGACAAATCAATGCAAATTGAAGCACAATAATCGCAATTTAAATGCAAGATGGTCTTCGATATCTAATTTTCGAATTCCACGTAGCAGATTATCTCACCCAATATAGTAGACAAGACAAACCGGCGACATCTTTTATCCTTCCACCCGGTAGTAAGGAGCCGTGTTTTTGAGGCTCAGATCTCCTCTATCGATCCAACTCCGACATCTGTCAAGGAATGGACCAATGCCCAAAGACGAAGGCCGGGAATGATTAATATGGTTGTTACATGGAACAGTTGTATGAGCCTGACAAGAGAACCCCACAGTTAGAACAGCGTCACATTGGTGTCAGAAGTAACGAACCTTACGCCACACACGACTGCCTCGACCATTTCCTCCAATGCTTGGTATAACTTCTACGTTTCCTATGGACATCCGGCTCTGTGATCACTTCTTCGATGCAAACGCGCATCCGCTGACGCTTCCATGTCCCTACTCATTTCGGAACTGATCTAATCCTCGCCAACCATTTAAAACTATTTACCTCATTATATTAATTCCTTTCATTTAAATGCGTCTCCTTATTATGGCTGCCTGGGACGTGTATCCATGTTCTACGATTACCGTTACAAAACCCCCAGCGAAATTCTAATATTTCTTAGGTCAGAACCCCACAATTGGAACAGCGTCACAAGAAAGACACGAATATACGTTGCTTAGAAATAGGCGAGTTACGCCTAACACAAACCAATGAGTATATTAAAGCGCACGCCGTCGACTAACTCAGGCCTTTACAGACGAATGTGTTTGATTTCTCACTCAGCTATATAACCCCCATCAAAGTTGGTATAGGCGAACGAAGGAAGAAGACCGATTGTCCGAAGTTCTGGATTTGTAGGTAATTTGTAGGCATTTGATGAAAGTTTTCGTCGATTGCTGACGAATTTTCGAAGAAGATACAGTACGGGAATGCGTGCGCTAAGGGTGGGAAACGTATTTCGGGAAATAATTTCATTTAGTTGACAGTGAGATGAGAATTAATCGAAACGAGATTGACAGAGAATGCAACAGGAAAGTTATAACTATATAATGTATTCTATTGGTGCGTTAAATCAACAACAAGAAGTGCCTGTATACGACAGTGTTGAGTACGAAATACACTATAATTATTATAATTCATTGAGCAAATCACCCCCAATTTTAGGAACGTAACAGAAAAAATAATAAATGAAATAAAAAAGTCCAAGGCGCCTTTCATGTTCATGATATTATATATTCACTAAAACCGTTTAAAGTCCGGTTAAATATTATGAGAATAGAACGTTCTTACTTCTGAAAAGTTAATATTTTACGAATAAAATGATTAAAGTGTATTATATGTTTCAAATAATGCAAATATTCGGACAGTTATTCTAAATATTAATGCGTTTAGATGATTTAGAATTGGTCGTTTCTTTCTTAAAATCGATCATTATTAGTATCTTTGACCTTGTAGATAATAAGCGACTTTGACATCTTGGCGTTTTATCGAACTTTTCGTACTGCTTTATTTCAGCGATGCAAAAAAGGCAAATCGTGCCCTTTTTCGTTAAATATATTTTAGGTTCGTTAAAGTAGCGGTTGAGGGCAATGTAGGTTGTGGGAAAACAACATTTCTCGAATTTTTTAAATCTATTTCCACGAACGTCGAAATCTTCCCTGAGCCTATTCATCATTGGAGGAATGTTAACGGTTTCGACTTATATGTGGGTATCTTGACGCGATATTAATTCATATAGAACCTATTTTATGCGGAACCTCAAAAATGGAATGGTCCATTCCGTGGACAATTAATGATTACGCTTATAAATCAGCTTATTGCACCCCAGGTAAGTATTTAAAAAAAACGGAATTAGGATATTCTTGTTAAATCTTATTTCGTTTCTCTTTTCGTAGTCCGCTTCTGTTAGGTTGATTGAGCGATCTCTCCAAAGTAACCGCTACATCTTTGTTGAGGCCCAGAGACAGAAGTATGTGCGTTTATGATACCGATTAAAATTTTGCTGATGAATAACCAACATTTCTCTCTTAAAGTAATCTACTTACAGGCTCTGATTATCGGGTTCTTAATGAATTCTATTATGAAATCATAAAGAATCCGTTCACACACCTCGATCTGATAGGTTAGAAGACATGCTTGCATTTTCAATTGTAACCATGACGAATATAATTTTATTTTGGAACATAGTTTACCTTCGGTCGACACCGGAAGTCTGCATTCAGAGGATTCACCAACGAAATCGTAGCGGCGAGTCTTGCCTTTCTATTGTATGTTACTTTCGAGGAATACGACGATTAGGAGGCTTTATAAACTACCATATTTTTTAATGATAAAAAACAGGAATATATTCAACAGATACATGATCTTCACGAAGATTGGTTAATTGGCGAGAGATTTGGACCTCTGCACGCCCCGGTGCTCGTGAGTCGATTGCATTTTTATAAGACGTTAGCATCGATGACAATTTATTAATTCATTTGTGATTCTTCAGACATTTGACTGCACTGCACCATATGAACACTTGAAAAAAGTCTACTATGAACAACGGCACAATATTTTCTGTGGTGTCGAGGCATAAATGTCAACATTGCGCAGCCATTATCTTGATACCTCTTTTTTCAAATACTCTTTTATTAAGACAGTAATTTATAATAAACGTGTTATTTACTGACAATACGCGCGCTTTATTTCAAAGTCGTTCCATTAAAAGGGATTCGTTTCGTATAGACGCTGTGGGCTGAAACTGCAACGTTTGGGTTCATTTAACCGAAGACGATTAGTTTACGGGGAGTTATTAGACATTGTAATTGGCTGCTTGGGTAGATGGACCAACTGACCGATTAGAGACGAATCAATTGAAAAACCCCGAAGTTTCGGCAGCGCAAAACGCTCTCTCTTTCTTACGGGGGGTGGGGCTCAATAAGATCATTTCGAGGGCGTAGGAAATGCGTCCAGTCGACATTCGTGCAAGAATGGACTGGAGAGGAAACATGTAGGATGTTGTGTGTCACATTAGAACTGTATCAGTCAGAAATTGAGCTCAGAGTGCAGGGCTCAACTTGAGGGCCATCGATTCCTCCGTTTGCTTGTAGAAACCGAGGTCTTCTGGAAATGGAGGTGAACAACGTTTCGTTGGTGGCGGAACAATCCTCTAGGTCCACGACCTCCACCTTTCTAGAACTACTCTCAGAAAACCATCTTTTCCATACCCTTGGACAGGGCCTCATTGCGGTTCTGAAATCGATTCCACGAGAAAAATCCCGAAACAATGGACAAGGAAATCTACTCCGGGATCTAGTGGTCAGGAAGGCTGTTTGGATTCCATCTGCACCACAGGACGCTCTTGATATGAATTCATTCACATATACAGCCACAAATACTGCATTTATTGGTCTTACATTATGTATTCTGTATATATCTATGTATTATCTGCCTTGATGTGAATGATTCGATTGAACGACATGTTCGAATTCCAAATTCAGTAAAATTCAGCAAACCTTCAAAAACTAAATGTTCACTTCATATGTTTTAAGGGGTGTCTTAACAGGAAAAAAAACCTCAACTTCGCTGGTTTGGTTATCTATGTATCTTGTAACGAATACATAGAACGCTAAAATAATATTTCGTGGAGTACACCGATGTATGATGTATTGGCTTCAAATCGCTAAAAATACACGGATTAAAATGCTTTATTTGATCCCCAGCAAACTTAATCAACCTTTAGAAATATCAAAAATCGCGATTCTCTAGCGATCACTGCTACCATTAAAATTTGGTTACGTCAAATGTGCAATTAAGATTATATTGGTTAATAGACAGTTCTCTCAGTAAGGCCACTTCGAGGGTTTTCCGAAATCATTGATTTGACAAAACTGACAGCTGTTTTACTTAAAGTCGTTTGTTACAAAGTAGTTTATTGTATGCACTATCCACATCACATGCGGATTGATTCCCATTTCTAGCGCCAGCAAGGTTAGCTATCGGGGCTAACACTTCCAAATTGCCGCAAGAAGTAAAACGACTATAACTACTACTGCTACCACTAGTACTACTACTAATTCTTCTACTACTACTTCTACTACTACTACTACTACTACGACTACTACTACTACTACTACAACTACTACTACCACTGCTACTAATAGAAACACTGCTATTACTACTATTTCTACTACTGCTATCACTAGTACTACAACTTCTTCTACTACTAATTCTTCCACTACTGCTACTGCTACTACTACTAATACTAATACTAATACTACTACTACTACTACTACTACTACCACTTCTTCTACTACAACTACTACTACTACTACCAGCGACAGCCCGACCTTGGTATTGGTCCAGCAGCCGCTGTGCGTTTTAAAACCATATTAGACGGGATTTTATTTAATGAGTTTGAATAGGACTCTGAGGCATGCAGGCAATACAAATTGGGGTGTATGGGGTTTTGGGGAGGATTAGAACGGGTGGTTGCGGGGTGAATTCCTGGTATTTGGTCTACACCTGGCATTCAATTCGCACCGGTTGCCCGAAGAAGCTGCAAACGTCAGTGGCCACACACAGACGGGCCAAACAATGCGCGGGGGTAAAAACCTTGGTGAAAAGCTCGACAGACTGTTCGGAGGAGGAGGAGGAGGAGGAGGAGGAGGAGGAGGAGGAGGTCCAACGGCCGGGAAGACGACGTCTTTCTACTGCAACGAAAAGAGACGCCACTCGAATGAAGCTGGGCGAAGTTGCTAAACTCCGAACCAAACGCCATTTCGATGTGTAGAATTTCACGGTTTTGACTTGCAGTCTGCCCGAACCAGCTCTCCAACGACGAAATAAGATGGCGCTTTGTAAAGATGGGGAAGTTTTCAACCATTATACAGCGCCTTTGGTCGTATTGCATCGGTCACATTTCACGGAGATCTGACACGGGCCTCTCAATTTGGGTCTAGCGTAACCACCACGTACAGGTTGGCGCTGACAAAACGACGGAAAACTGTCAACACCGAAATCGATTGTCCAGGCTTGCGGTCCGTCAACGAATTGCGTTATGATGAAACCGGTTCATCCGCTAGCATGAGGCGATAGCTGGTCTAAAGAATTTTACCACAGAAGTTTCGTGTGCTTGTAGCCTAAATTGATTTATTACCTTATGCAGAATAGTCTCAGTTCGGAGCTCTTTTTGAAATTCAGCCACATGGAATCGAAAACCATCATCTGTTTATCGATATTTATATTTGAGAGGGTCTAGGCTTTATGAAGGATCAATTAAATGTTCCAAATATCCCCCCTCGTGTACACTCACAGGTTCTATTGGTGAGATTTGCCAATGACCCAATCACACACCACCAGACAAAATGCGCGCCAAACTACAGCACGAGAGGACTGGAAAGGCTTCTTAACATGTTACCGTGGGGGGGGGCTTCCAATGCCCAAATACTGCAACTTTTAAGATGATTTTTTCAGCAACAGCACCCACTTGTTCTCACCAAACGTATCGACATCAGCTAGTATGCACGAGGTGCACATTTGCAATATATCATCATTGGCCATTAATTGTCGACTATCTACTTCGCAAATCAGTAAACAGATGATGATTGTGGATTCAAAATGGGTTTTATTTGTGTATTTGAAAAAAAATGCTCGAAAGACGCCATAATTTGCCCCTTTGATGTACTCAGGCAATGAGATATTGATTTTCCTCCCTTCGTAATGGCTATTTTATTCCGTACCGAGCATCGTTATAAATTTCCAGGTGTTAGGAATCGGTTAATCGGGCCGAGAATGTTCTCGATTTGTCACTCGTTTAATGCGAGGCGAAAGAATTAGGAAGGCGAGTAATTGGGTCTTTAATTGATTCCAACGAAGCCTCCATTGTTTAGGAACCACCAGATCAATGTGATGTTTATTTAATAAATAGGTGTGTCATCCTGGGTGATATGGGGACACGTCTAATATATTTCCTCTTGCATAATTTGCTCTCCAAAGCGTTTTCGAATTCAGTGGTTGTTTCTTTGGATGTGATAGCCAATTAGTTGGGCTTGACCCATGGATATGCCCCACATTTGACAACCTTTAGATAAATTCTTCTTTCTCCACATCCCAATACTTAACCAACTTGGCCTATTTCGGAGGCCTGTTCTGGGAGTTGAACCCAGAATCTCGCATGAACTGGTCGCGGATGCTAAACGCCACAAAATTGGCTTTACAGCCTTTAAGCGTTTACCTGACTACACACTGTTCATAGATAAATTTGGATGTTTGTCAATTCGGCCTACTTCATAATTAGTTGATTAAGTCAGACAATTTGATTGCAGAATTCCAGTGGATGTTTTTTTTAGCAATTCCGGGAATTTGGCGACAGAGATTGCCATTTTTTTTAAATTTATCGATTAAAACGGTCTATTTTTTTGGGGGGCGCGCGTGATGGATGGACCCTTTTATCGGCCGATTCTAGGCGTTTCTTCGAGGGTTCAATTTACCTTTCGTTCCAATTTACCGCGGTGTTATTTGATTTAGTCCTGTCAACGTATTCTGCTTCTTCTGTGTGTAATCGCAACTTCCTGCATCAATTCTGTGTATTAAAAGTTTTAATACTGAACGTTTTCCTCCTCGTGACCTTAATAAAGTGAATAAAATTATTATTATTTTTATTATTCCATCAAAATGTACAGCTCCCATTATCTACTGTGTATTTGAATGCTGAAATGCTTGGTTGTTGCCGCCTCAATGCAGTAATTTGATTGGCTCAAACATATTACCAAATGCTGTCATCGCGCACTTATGACCATGGCCTCTAATTGGCTTATTCCTTTACTAAGGCCATGTAGAAGAAAACAGGAAACATCGAATGAGGAAATTTTAACACAGCTGGATCGTCTGATCAATAAAAATATGCGCATTCTTGGAGGGGGTGTTAGTGCTGCTTGAAGACGAGTCGGCAACTTCGTGGACGAAGTTTTCTTGAAGATTCCTGGGTGTCGGCCGCTAAACCATCCAAAACCTCCGATTTCAACGCTATTTCACGATAACCCATTGCTTTCATCCATCCCTTTTCATCTATTACTCGTCTTACCATCGGTTCACTAATTGCGTTACACTCATCGAATACGCGGTCGAACTGACTTTATGCCATGAGGTACTCGAGTGGTCTGCGGAGAATGACCTTCTGCTGAACGCATCTTCATCTAACGTTTTACCTGAGAGCAGATGTTAACACTCCGGAAATCTCTTCACTCCATTATTTCACCTCGAGCTAAAAATCAAAATTCCTCGGAGTTATTTTCACTGCTGTGTAATCTTAGAGTGATCATGTGGATGGTGATTTCGGAAAATGCCACCGCCTCTATTTCCCTAGTTCGTCGGTTTAGGAGACTTGGAGTGAACTCCAACCGACTAAAAAACCTTTGTCCGCGCCGTTACAATTCCCCTTATTGTATATTGTTCCCGTGATTTTCCCTCGCCTCAAATTTTCTAAATTTGTAGCCCTCCGCCAGATTCTTAAAATAATCTCGTTTTCTAGTTGCCTGCCTATGCTCTCCATCCAAGAGAGATTATAGTTTAATGCCACTTTAATAGCTGTTCACTAATCGCTGCTCGTATTTTAAGTGACCCCTCCCATCCCCTCTATTCAAGTTTGTTTAAATGCAAATATATTCGACCAATGCGAAGGCAATACCGTTAAGTACCAACAAAAACTACGGAATATCGCAATTCGGTCATTCCTAATTTTTCCAGATTTTTAGTTTCACCAGAGCAGGTGAAGCTGGAAGTAAAAGACAATTTTCATGCGTAGCTTGGTCATATTATTTTTAAGCTTAAAGATTTGGTCCTCGTGGCCTCAATAAAGCGTTGACAATTATTATTACAAACGGCAGCCATTGAAGGGCCCTATTTTTAACGAAATAGTTTTATTCTAAACTACTGTGTAAAATGCTTACAATTAAAAATATATATCATATCGAAACCCAATTTCTATACTATTCGAGCTGCGAACCTTCTAGAATCTTAATGATTAGAAACACACCGAACATCAAAGCGGCATCAAGTGCCACGTTAACCTTCGAATGCGCAATGCGGAATTAATTTTAGATATTTGGTTAGGTGCCTGACATTTGACAGCCAACGGCTGACTTTGAAGATCAACGAAAGGCCGTTTTTAATAGAGGCTTCTCATGTGACTTACGCAGCTTCTGTGAAGCGCTGTTTCCAGAACCTTTTTGTCGGTGACGTTAGACCAGTAGGTGGTATGCATACCGTCTACATTAAGTCGATCGCGCCAAAGTTCGACGGCTTCATCGACCTCGAAGACAATTGGCATGAAATGGGTTGCACTGCAAAGCCATATTTGAGCCAAATAGACCTCGAAAATGTGCAAGCCCATTGGCTGGTGTGTATCTGAACGCCAACTGTGTAGAGATGGGGCTGTTTTGTGTGCCTTGCGATATTTAAGAGTCTCGTGCGACAATCTTCTTCTACTAGATGATAACACGGCTTCATGGATGACATTTCCGTGAAGATTCTAGGTCGGAGGCTTTAGAGACGCCTTCATTCGCAACATTTATGAGGCAAGCTCATCCTCTCGTATGTAGTGGTCGCCTCTGTATTATCCAACAATTAGCAAACTGAGGCTGTTAAAATGGCGGATAATATAACCTGTTTCCGTCACCACCCTCCAGCCTCCAATTCAGCGTCCACCGTTAAACCCGGCCAGCCTATGGCATGACCACTGTTTAATCAAAATAGATTGGTGCCGACAATGGACATGGTCCTGATGATAGGAGCTAGTCGCGTGACACCTCTGTGTATGACTGCGGTGCATAGGCGGTATTTACTTTTAATGGCCCAATGGGTGATAAGTTGCTGGTTTATTTTATGTCTAAGGTGGCTTGTTTTCTATTGGTTGAAAAAAGCCACCGGCAGTTACCGGAATAGTTGCTAATAAAACGCCAATGTCTCTGATCAAGCAATACTCTCATTCCATTTGTTTTAAAATGAAGAATAGGTTTTATTCGCGGAAATTCAATAAATTCAATACATTCAGACAAAGCTTAATAGAAAGGATGGAGGGGTGGTAACTTAATATTCGAGCAGTGATAAGTGAACAACGAGCGAAATGGTGTTAAATAATGGTCTGTTAGATTGTGAGGATAGGTAAGTCACTAGAAAACTAGAGTATTTTTAAAGGCCTAGGGAGGGTTAAACAACGAGGGAACCGTATACAGCCGTTTGCAATAATTTTTATACGGTTTGAGCTCGTTCCAAATAGTAATTTAACGAATACTCCATCCCCGTCATCACTCCACGAAAACCGACCCATGAATAATAATATCCTCATAGATTGGAATAGAATGAACTTATTCCCCTTGTCTATACCTAATTGATGGTTTAACCAATTGGGATAAGGAGCCCGATACAACTATTAAACCCGGGATGTGAAATTTGACAACAAACCAGTCGCGATTGTATTCTGCGATCCCCATGTGTGAATTGAATCAAAATGTTGCCCAAGAGCACCGGTTGTCTGGTTACGAGTTTAGTTAACGGGGTTCGCCGGATTAACAGAAACGTACAACCTCGTCTACCGAGATCTACCGATAACCAAACAGGAATCGCCAACACCAACCCTTCACAGCGCATATTAATGAAGTACCGAAGGTCTCTCAGTCCCCGAAAATTAGAACCTTAAAATTGTTTGTCTGACCAATCAGGACAAGTACTGTGTGGGCGGCAATATAAGCGCGCGGGGTTGGGTTTTGGAATGCGCGCTTCGGAGATGCCGGCTATCTTAGGGCGCACATAATTTGTAGCCAATCAAATATTACGTGTTTACTACTCATAAATCAGGCGATCGGAGTGCAACAGAAATATGGAATAGATATATTTTTGTACTAATGGCTGGTCGGCTGTAGCGGCGCGCACAGATTGCGAGGGAATTGAAGGCCGCTGGTCTCGGGGTTCCAAATGGAGCTGCCACTTCCTCCACCTCTTGGGATAATCAATGAAGCCGGCATATTCTCATTTTGGGTTTCTCCGTCTCCACCGACAATACGACAAAATGCATCTTTCACATGGCCGAAAAGGGATTCATTTCCTGCTAGGGGAAAAAGCTAACATTTTCATCAGCAAAAATCTCATTTTCCTAAACAATACCTCTAATTTTCCCCTAGTTTTTAAGTTAAGCGGAGTTTCTATTTTGTCGACTACACCACAGACATTTAATGTGCGATACTGTCCAGTTATTATTAACACATCACTCTTCAACGACCAAACCATCCTCCTCCCACTCGTCTTTTATTGGTCCATGGATGCCTCTGATGTCGGCGGCAATCAATTCTTTAACGGATTTTTATGGCGACTTTGAAAATGAATTGGTCTATGTGTTTTAATACATTAATATATAATGGATTCGGCTTTGAAGTGTCGCATAACTTCACGGCACCGACCTTGAAAATGTTTGATCTTTGCCGCAATTCCGTCAAATTAGTTTTTAAAGTACAAATAAAACAGGCAGTATAGCGAATTTCCTTTTAATCCACTACACACGTGTTATGAATACATTTAGGTCCAGAACGGTAGTACCACACAAGGTGAAATTAGTAAAATTAAAGAGATTTTCTCTCAATCTAACTTCTCTAAGGAAATCAGCAACATAAACAAATCGATAATTTCCCACCGATTCAAACGACATTCAATTTACATCATCTAAATTATTTAAGAGCCTTTATTGATGACGTTGCCAATAGTTTGGAGGTCTCGTTATGTCGTGAGGTTTCGAAAAATGTCTATATTTGTTCGGTTACACTCCGAGATCTGAGGTTAGATGATGTATGCTCAGTCCTTTAAATACCTCAATCTGGTGATTTCAGGGACCGATATTTCTTTTATGTCTATCTTTTCAATTTCCAGTCTTGTGTCCCAGGACCAAATTGTAGCTATCCCTCTTGACGAAATACCCAACTCAAATAATCACCATTTTCGAGAGGAGTACTCGCCAAGGTTGCTGCACTTGTAACGTCACCAAGATGTTCAGTAGAGTCTTATGATAAACCTCTGTATAAGGGGTATGGATGAAAATCCTGCACAAAATATACGGCGTGAGCCCACGTAAGACCAGGAAATGTCTTTCTCCATCTGCTTTGGGCGTTCCGTTCTGGAGATTACTGCAGCCATCGCACGGCGACAACGCAATGAGTAGCATTAAATTGTAAATAATCACAAAACTCGGCATTGGTTAACCCCCCATGCCATTCAGATCGAGGTGGCTGTTATTATAGAGTCCGTGGAATTGCACGATAGGGGGTGATTAGGAGATTGACTTCGATGTTTTACAGGTGTCTCATTTCATGGTCTCAGCGTCAGCACATAGGTTAGAGAACGGGGCGTTTTGACAAATTTAATTTATTCTGAATGCTTGTGATTTTCTTCGTGTTAGTCGGCCACAAAGTGCTACCATAAACTACTGAATGATGGTGATGTGAAGTTAAGGGGATAAAATGTATTTTTAATTTAAATGATTCACGTGATTAAGTACTCTCGACGGGAAGCAGCTAAATTATTTCTTATTTCAATTGCAGCTGTTATCAAATGTACTACTGCACGTGACAATTAAATCAAAGAATTTTCCGCTTCAACCAACGGTGTTGGAGAGAAAGTCGACAAGGGTTTTTGTAAGTATAAAGACAGATGCCCGAAGATTATTTGTTGTTTGAGTGGGCCTGTTATAAATAATGGATTGAATAACTTTCATTGATTTAAACAAGGATTTCGGACCTAAAATAGTAAAACTGTTAGTGTTTCAATCTTATTTTTCGCAGCTAATATAACAATATATTTCCGCAGCCCTAAATCGTGCATTTATTTCGAGCACACAGACTAGACAGATTCGCAATTACAGGAGGTCTAAATGGAAATTCTTTTTGGCGAATACTGGATCGATTATAGTATTTCGTGGTAATCGTTTTTATTTGGCACAAAGTGCGCTACACCCGACAGGAATCAACGCAGTCAGTTTATTTATATTGTATTAAAGATACATCACATGATCCCGGCTACATTGGCAAACAGTACTTTTTGAATGCGCATTTAACCTATCCTTAAAACTATAATCATGCTAACAATGGTAATAATAATATAATAAATGATTCAATGATGGATTAAATCCTTTCGGGTACTCAGCAATCTGTTCCACTGAACCCGTTTTTACCAAATGCTCTGGGATAAGAACGCCTTAATTATTCGAAATGTTAGCATTTAGACATTGGTACGTTCGGATTCATCTTAAACTAATTTAGTGTTTACATTCCCGAATTGATGATTGTAGTATTATTAATAATAGTATTCATATTAGTAATATCATTAGAAGTAGTATTAGTGGTATTAGTAGTAGTGTTAGTAGAAGTAGCAATATTACTAGAAGTAGTAGTGGCATTGGGAGTAGTGTTAGTAGTAGTACTATTGGTAGTAGAATTAATACTAGTAGTATTCGTAGTAATATTATTAAAATCGATCCAGTAAAGACAGATAAAGATTTCCATTGTAACCTCAAGGTATCGTGAATCATTAAAATGCGTGTGCTTGAAATTCGCGCAATATATAGGGATGCGGAAACTATTTTGCTAAATTATCAACAAATATAAATTGATTCACTGATATTATTACCATTTTTAGTCTAAGTTTCTTATTTAATGGACAGATGTTATCCATAACCAGACTACTTAAAGAAAAAGCATTGCTCGAATATCAAACTGTAGCGAGTTTCTCAACCACTCTAGTTGTTCCAAAATCTTGATTTCATCGATCGTTTACTCCGGTGAATTTAAATTTCTGAATTTAGACTGCGATTTCAGATTTTGCGATGAAAAAGAACAACAAGGAGGCCTAATTCTTCCAAATATTCTACTTCTTCACTTTCTTCTCTGGTGAAAGATGATATCTCCTGCGAGAGGATAAGCCAGCCGAATGAATGTCGCTAACTGTGGCAGCGAGACGAGTTCATTGGAAGTCTTCGATATGTGTTTCAGGTGGCTTCCAAACCGCCACGCGTAGTTGTTCGAGTGCATCCCGCAAGTCAGAAGGGACTTCTGTTATCGAATAGGCACCGCCTAACCGGCCCTTGGATCTTGGTATGGATCGCCACTTGATATGGGAAAACTAGATGACCATTTGGAACGTCCACTGCTCCATCCGGCCTTTGGGCACCGAGGCGTGGCAGTTGAGGTAGGCAGGCAGGCAGGCTACCCGTAGTCCCCGAGGCTGGGATTGGTGCCGCCATGTTTTCTTCGATCTCCAGCGAGAAATACTGTGTGGTTTCTTGAATCGTTCATTTGGCGCCACCCGGCTGTGCTCGAGCAGGAACTCTAGCCTTTATCAGGTCGAGTGTGTACCACAATGATACAGGCATCTTTGTGAATAGGACTATCTTTCTGGCCTTTGGGTGGTCCTGGAGTGGATCGTCTCCTCTGGGCAGTCTGCCGGTGGTGTTCACCGGAGGGTTTACTTCCCAGCTGCTACCCGCGCCGATGCCGAATGCAGCTTCTTGCCGCCAGAGGTGAGCAATGAGTTTCAAGGGGAAACCAGGTGTCCGCAGACAGACCCCGCTCCCAGAGATGCTACTCACCCCCCCCCAACCCCGATCACCCGTTGGTGAACACCTGAAGGCGAGACTCTTTTCAGAGTCATCAACTTCAAAGCCGTTCAGAATTGATCACGCAAAACGCATCACTTGCCTTCTAAATAGTGCTCAATAATTTGACTTCCTTGAGGATTGAGGTTTCGTTTAAAAAAACACGGAAACATGAAAAGGCATTCTTGAAGTAGTCAATTCATTTATCTAACCCCCTCCGCATATCGATGGCGCCGTTTTTTAAATGAATTAAATGGAAAAAATAATTGGGTGGCACTTCACCGAGAGACTTTTCGAAACGGATAGTCTGGTGAATTCGATCCAATTTAATTGATTTAATCTTTGATGAAACCAAGGAGACTCGTAGTCCAGATGTCTCAATTTCGTTCAATTGATGTAATTTTGAGGAACTTAAATAGACTCCTAGTCTAGATCCATCAGTTGGGTTAAATTTTTATTCTTGGGCAAGATCTGGGTATCCCAAATAGTCACGAATCACACAGAAAAGATGCATTTATCGTTATACAATTTAGGTTAAGTATGTTTAGTCTACGAGATTTGTTTATATAGAAATTATCATGCGATTTTCACGATGCGGTACGTGGGGCAGCTCTGTGTTTAAATGTATCGATGTAAAAATGTAAATAATTATCCCTCATTGGCATAAACAAACGTGTTCGACCTTGTCCGCCCCAATCATATCACACCACATGCGATGAACAAACCAAACGCAAAGGTGACGAGTTGACGTCAATTCAAATAAATATTTTATCGATATAACGAAAGAATGATCAGTAATAATAATAATTGTCAACGCTTTATTGAGACCACGAGGACCAAATCTTTAAGCATAAAAATAATATCACCAAGCTACGCATGAAAATTGTCTTTTACTTCCAGCTTCACCTGCTCTGGTCAAACTAAAAATCGGGAAAAATTGGGAATGACCGAATTGCGATATGCCGTAGTTTTTGTTGGTACTGAACGGTATTGCCTTCGCATTGGTCGAATATATTTACGTTTAAACAAACTTGACTATTCAAGTGGATGGGAGGAGTTATCTAATATGCAAGCAGCGAAGAGTGTACAACTAGTGAAGTGGCATTAAACTATAAGCTCTTGAATGGAGAGCACATTTCCGGTAAATTGTTGCGGCGCTGTCCAAGGAATTGTGCGGGATTCAATCGAACAACCTCACATCCTCTGTCTGTCTTCAGGTTGTTGGGATTGTGTCTGCAATCCGTCTACAATCTTCCGATTAAAATTGGGATGCAATTTAGCGTCTGGGAGGCAACCACCGCTTGTTTGCTGATTGAATTTTCGCCGACCACGAGGACACCCCCGATTCTTATCGCCATGGAAAGGTGATAAATATCCAGAAATTGCATCCCCGTCAACGTGGAGCAGCGCATCAACAAGGCTGGTAGACCATAAATGAAAAAGATCGACAGTGCTCTGCGTCAAGACGAAACTATTATACGGGTCATTCTGCGAACCGGGTGCGTTGTCGGGAAACGAAAATGCTAGACTGTATTTTAAAAAAATTAAACTGATATTAACAAGTCACTCCATGCTCTATTTTATTCCTGAAAGACATCGATCGCAGCAGCCGATTCATGGTTGACTGCGGCGGTGACGTTATAGTCATCACTCCGTAAAAATATAACGATCCGAGTCCCGTTAACGGTGTCAATCTTAAGTCTGCCACCGGAGTAAAATAAATCACGCTCTTCATCTCGACCTTTGGAAGGTCAAACTTTCCCTTCATCATCATTGTACCCTTTGTTTGGAACTTCCTATTAAATTTTCGAACTGTCTGTCGGTGATCGGCGAAAGAAACTCGAGATAAATATTATCCGATTGGACACATCATGCTCTACTACTGCTGGCTCAATTCATCACCACGCCTCCATGTCAGGCCATTTGGACAATCCGCGATGGGGATAAACGACGACTACTTGCTCACTTGTAGGAATCACGAAATTGCCGACGCAATCAAACTCAAAATTGAGAACCGAGAGAAGAGAAGCGAGAGAAGAGAAGCGAGAAGAGAGAGGGAAGAGAAAAGAGAGTGAAGCGAGAGGGAGAAGCGAGAGGGTTCACTAATGGGAACCAACGAGAAGAGAGAAGAGAAGAGAGAGAGAGAGAGAAGAAGAGAGGAGAAGAGAAGAGAGAAGCGAGAGGGAAGAGAGAAGCGAGCGGGTTGAGAAGCGAGAGAAGCGAGCGGGTTGAGAAGCGAGAGAAGCGAGCGGGTTGAGAAGCGAGAGAAGCGAGAAGAGAGAAAAAGAGAGGATAAGAGAACAGAGAAGCGAGAAGAGAGAAGAGAAAAAAAGACAGGAGAAGAGAAGAGAGAAACGAGAGGGTTGAGAAGCGAGAGAAGGGAAGCGAGATAAGATAGAAGAAGAAGAGAGGAGAAGAGAAGAGAGAAGCGAGAGAAGCGAGAATAGAGAAAAAGAGAGGATAAGAGAACAGAGAAGCGAGAGAAAAGAGAGAAGCGAGAAGAGAGAAGAGAAAAAAAGACAGGAGAAGAGAAGAGAGAAACGAGAGGGTTGAGAAGCGAGAGAAGGGAAGCGAGATAAGAGAAGCGAGAAGAGAGAAGCGAGAGGGTTGAGAAGCGAAAGAATAGAAGCGAGAAGAGAGAAGAGAGAGAAGATAGAAGAAGAGAGGAGAAGAGAAGAGAGAAGCCAGAGGGAAGAGAGAAGAGAGTGAAGCGAGAGGGACAAGCGAGAGGGAGAAGCAAGAGGGAGAAGCGAGAGAGAAGCGAGTGGGTTCATGAATGGAAACCAACGAGAAGAGAGAAGAGAAAAAAGGAAAATAGAAGAGAGAGTAGCGAGAGGGAGAAGCGAGAGAGAAGCGAGAGGGTTCATTAATGGGAACCAATGATTCGGCCCTGAAAACCTCCCTCTGTCCCAGCGCAGTCTGATTCGCGACACCAGTAAGGGTGTGCCTCGCACCCTGGTTCCCAATGTGTATGCCAACATATGTGTCAATATTCCTCAATTACCCGGGTATTCGCGTTACCATTTGCTTGGTTCCGGAACAGATCTCTTGGATGTTATCGTAACAATGCGCCTGGTTGTGAACGCGTTTGCGTATTTGATGCCAAAAGAGTAAATTCAATCGCCACACCAAGTCGCGAATTTGTACATTCGCAATTTGCTACGTCCATATCGGTCACATTCGTTCATCGGTTTAATATAGGGATTGCCTCTATCTCTGAACCTGAATATTTCCAATGAATTTTAAGTTTCATGTTCTTCTGCTAGCACACATCAGATTCTATAAGCCTTTTTAAAAAATGGGCAGTTTTATTCGGTTCCCCTCTGTGTTTGACAAATGCCAACTAAACCGAAATCCGCACTGTTGCATACTTGCGTTAATTTCCGTTATTTCAGTGCGTACGCGTTATGGAAAGGACCGTTCCACGGCCATCATTAAGCTTGTACAAATTTCATTTCCGTTGAGAGTTTAATTTACATTCTTTTAAATTCATCTCGTTGCTATTTTCCGATACGTTTAAATTTATACTTATTTTAAATTTTAATGGTGAAATATATTGTATTCGTGCCCTTAATAAAGATAATACCATATGCTTATTGTTTTTACTATTATTCTCTTCCGTGGAAAATATCGTGGTGCGTGGCTCCACCGAACACAATAGGGCATTTCTTGCGGTTCAAGACGAATGCTTCTATTAAATGGATAATTATTCATTGTCCTTCTTGGTAAAAGTTCGAAATTACGGTTTATGAAAAATTACAACCTCAGTTGTCCTATTTTTCGAAATTTAATTTGAAGTTTTCACTGTTTGATAGCAGATCGTTGACGTCTCCTTAATCTATCTGTGATATTCCGAAGAGGACTGGGAGGTTCCTGCCATCTATGGTTTTTGACGTTTTTAAAAACACACTAAAGGATATAATCGTAAACTTTTTTTTATTTATATTAATTATTAAATATATCATATGGGCATGGTAACTAAATATTTTGCCGAATCTATGCACGGACATGGGATCACGCCAATTGAGCATCTGTGTGTTTTTCGCAGACAATGTTAAATGGGCATTATCATGGTGGTCGCTATTCTATTCTGAACATTAAATTATATTAAAAAAACTTATTACAAAAAATCGTCCTTTTTTAATTAGCTAATGTTTTTAAGCATTGTTTTTATCTGAATAGGCATGTTAATCCCGTTGGTTAGAAGACCGCTAACTTTGAAATCCTCTGTCATAATGCTCAAGATGGTCCAATAGGAGCCGGCCATATTTCCTTGCAATCTTTCGATGATACGGAGTTCGACACGATTGTGTTTACGACCCTCTGGTCTACTCAAAGTGAGGCAACTCACCGTCTCCCTGCATACAAGATGCCTTTCGCTCTACCAAACCCTCTACAGCGACATCCTCAGTGGGGTAGTGTAAC
Organism: Proteocephalus fallax; assembly: GCA_028672205.1. NCBI lineage: Eukaryota > Metazoa > Platyhelminthes > Cestoda > Proteocephalidea > Proteocephalidae > Proteocephalus > Proteocephalus fallax. The sequence continues at coordinate 192,636 of JAPUBX010004006.1, read as the reverse complement.
GCCCCGGTGTTTTCCCAGAACATAGCGCGGGATATGAAGGGGCACAATGTCTACTGCGCGCCAATAGGACGCGACCTCGTGTCATCCACCTTCAGACGGGTTGGCCGTTTTCTATGACGGCGAAGACTGCAATCTGGTTCATCTAGAGTGAGACCAATCACTCTCCCCTCCAATACAGGATGCCTCACACTGGATTTCACAAGGACACAGCCGCCTTCATCCACAGTCGCCGAGACTAGAGCAACTTCCTCCCTTTCCAAACCAGCATCGTAGTTTTCCCGTTATGAAGACCCATCCCATTTTTTACCATAAATCTATATTACCTCCATCCATTTATAACTGTTTGCATCATTATATCCATTCCTTTCATTTCAATGTGTCTCCTCATTATGGCTGCCTGGGATGTGTATCCATGTTCTACGATTACCGTTTTTCGGTCTTACCTTGCAAACTTGTATGCTCCAGCTCTCCAAACCAGAAGGGTACTTCAGTAGTTACCCGTAGTACGGACCCGCCCCATTTTTGCCCAAAGCTCCTATTGTGTTCCAACTTATTCATCTATCGCCTCTTTCGTAAATGCACTTACACGATGCGTTTACCTTCTACCAATCTTTCTTCAAAAGTAAATGCCACTCGCCCAGTTTACTCGTCTTATTCGTTGTGTTGAATGACGTTTGGAGACAGCCTCTGGTGGAATATAGGTTACCATTTCCTAATTCCATTTTCCTAGATCCCATACCCCCTGGGACACTGCACTGCCGTTTCACCCATTAACTCATTCTCTGTTTTTATAAGCTATGCAGAAGAAGTAAATCACAAAAAAAGAAAATAATACTCATTGTTGTAGGTTTGTTAAAGTTGCAGTCGAGGGTAATATAGGATGCGGGAAGTCCACATTTCTTCGGTACTTCGCATCTATATCTTCTGACGTCGAGATTTTCCCAGAGCCGATTGATCAATGGAGAAACGTTAAAGGATATAATCTATTTGTGGGTTGTACTAACGCATTATCATTAGCGTAGGAGCTATTTTATAGCGACCCTGCCAAATGGAACAGCCCATTTCGTGCACAAATCATGGTCACTCTCTTAAACCAACAATCCGCGATCCAGGTTGGCTTGATTTTTTACCACAAAATGAATTCATTTTCCCATCATTGCATTTATTTTATTTTTGTAGTCCGCGCCTGTTAGGTTGATCGAGCGGTCTCTACACAGTAACCGGTATTGTTTTATTGAAGCCATCAAGCAAAAGTTTGTTATATCTGTTTTTATTTTTATTATAATTCAGTTTAACCTGAAAACTTTTTTATTTTCCAAAGCAATTTGATCACCGATGGAGATTATCGGGCTCTCGATGAATTCTACGTGCAAAACAATGCTCATTCGTTTCTAAATCTCGATCTTATAGGCAAGTTGCTATGATGGTTTTCTTTTTTTATAAAATAATGGCTTTCATGTTTGAATCATTCGGTTTAGTTTACCTTCGATCAACGCCGGAAGTGTGTGCTGAAAGGATTCACAAAAGAAATCGTAGTGGTGAAGAAGGTATTCCAATCGTGAGTTTTTGACTCTAAAGTTCACCATCCGGGACATCTTCTAATAGATATTTATTTTTTTTAAAACCTAGACATACCTTCGGCAGCTCCATGAACTTCATGAGGAGTGGTTGCTTGGAGAAAAATTTGGACCTCTGCCCGCTCCAGTGCTTGTGAGACAATACGATTTTTCCATCCGACTTTTGTTATCACGACAATAAATTGACTTTTCATTTTCTTATTTTTTAGATTTTCGACTGCACCAAACCACTCGATAAATTGACCGACGCTTACTACGAACAGCGCAATCAAGTTATGTGTGGTGTTTTGGTCTAATATGCGTATTTGTACCCACAGTGGGACCATTTTATACCGTCTTTTATTTTGCTAAAATCTTGTTTACGAGGCCGTATTTTGTAATAAACATATTTTATCAATACAAGAACTAAAAGACCATTTTCATCTCTAGTACTCTTTACCCTGTCTTGTTTTATGCTGAAAGTTTTGGTCCTCGTGACCTCAATAAAGCCACTACAATTATTATTATTATAAGTAGTATAATTTGGTGAACGATTAAGCAGACCATTGGAATAGAGAAGGAGGGTGCCGACGTTTGTATGTCTGGTTGGCGCCTGCTTTTTCCGAACGGCGTCACCTGAAGTGTGCATTTCTTTGTTTTTGTTTATCTGTTGCCCAGCTAGTCCGAAAAGAAGAAGAATCCATTCCGATACTAAGTAGTAGTAGTATTTGTTGGCAACTAGGGAGCTGACAGTCAACGCCCAGGTAGAATGCGATTTGCTGTAGTGCTTAGCATCCTCACTCTGTTGATGAGAGACCTGGGTTCGACTCCCAGGTAAGACCATCGTCAGGGGACGCCGACACATACAAATCACTTACCGAGAAACTTCGTGGCAAACACCCATGAAGCCGGTTTATCCTCTAGTAGGAGCCGAATCTGTTTTTTTTGCAGCATGTGGGAGGCTGTTATGGACGTCGCGGTCCAGACTCCTTCTGGTCGCCACGATAACAGATTTTTCAAATCGCCAGCGGGGTTAAATATCATAATAATGATGGCAATCGATTAATTAAGGTCACGAGGACAACACCTTAGAGCATTAAAACGTTATAATCCTACATATGAGCATCTACTTCACCTTGTCTGGTGAAACTAGAGATCGAGACAAGTAGGGACTGTTCAAATGTAATAAACAGTATTCTTGGGACAATTAAACGGTATAGACGTCGGATTGTGCCTAAATGATTTACACTGAATATCGGGATTAATTGTGTCTTGCATAGTAATGATAATGGTATTCGTTTGATTAAGTTCACGAGGACAAGAACTTTCAGCATTAAATGTTACAACAGACAAAAATGATATAAGAAGTGGCGATTGTACATAGCAGGTGTAAAATAATTAAATTAAACCCTCGAAGTGTACAAAGTTTGGCAAATGCGTAATGGTGGCCATTGAAAGGCCATAGATAATCCACACCATCACGATAGACCACGAATAACGCGGAAATATTATTTTATTAGGGCATCCGCAGTTGGAAATTATCCAAGTCAAGCCATCAATGTTGGTGTTGAGGCCTTGATCAGCTAGTCATTCCGAAATGGCGAATCCATTTTAAACAGGCTCATTAATTGTGACATTTATCGGAGGCCGAACAGCTGACTCGATTGGTGTGGTAGTCGCTTTTTTCGTGTGACGGTAGAAACGATTTTACAAGGATGTTTTTTATGTCTTGTAACCGTGTCAGTTAATTCTTTTTTCGATAAATATTCTTATTCCTTGCTCTGTCGGACGATTATGACGACCAAAATTGTCCACCATTTTGCCAAACGGAATTTTCACAGATCCACGATTTTGATTATTTTATGCGGTTGACGAGAGAAATCGAATTCATTTCAGTAAATTGTCCGCTTTCTATTTGATATTCGTCAAAAGAGGCACTTTCAAACTGACAGCAGTCAGAATAAAATACCGATTAAAATAAAAAAACCTTCCTGGACGACATAAAGATTATTTGGAACATTGTACATCTGCCGAGGTCCCTTGTGCCATCCTGCCATTCTTACTGGAACACCTCAATTTGGCGCGTACGCGTCTCTTATTGGTTCACACGATGACGTCATTTTATCGGAAGACACGCCACCTGTGTCGGGTCTATGAGTCATGGTGCCCCCTCCTCACCATCCATCTGCACATGGCCTTGGACAAACCAATGGGGTGCTTTGAGGATACAAAACCCAGCTGCTTTATTTGCGCTCTATGTTTGCCCCGAAGGACTATCTCTGTCAACTGCATGACCTTCACGTGGAATTTCTGATTGGTTCGAAATCCCACCGGTGCCCGACGACTCCCGTCTTGGTGAGTTTACTTCGTCTGCCTAGGGTTTGGGATGGCGTGGGAAGGCATTTTACTCGAAATTTGGGATTCTTTTACAGATATTCGACTGCACCGAGCCCCTCAAGACGCTAACCAACACTTACTTCGTGAAAAGAGAACAAGTTCTCTTCGGTGTCAAAGTCTGAAACCATTTCTGTACTTATATCGTCGTCGTCGTCGTCGTCAATTACTTACCATTTTTTATTTATTAACTTTAACATCATGCAAATTTTACGCGGGATTTCATCGTTTTCGTTGTAATGACCGCCGTGGATGAATCGATTAACTGTCGATTGCTATTGGGCATGATTGAGCCACTTAGGAATCGAGGAATGGGCTTGACTCGTCGTCATAAAACACGACACTTCCCCAAACTCTAATGCAGGTAGACCATCCAAAATAATAACAATGGCATTTGCTTTATTAAGGTCACGGGGACTAAAACAAACGATTCACTCTTGATTGTTATTTGTTGTCTTCTTTTCAATTATCAATTTTTTTGTCATCATTTTATTACGACGGTTTGCTTTGCGCCACAAATAGCCTGTTTTAATTGGTCTAGCGTTCTAGACGAAACTCGCTTTCGACGGTTCCATGACAAAGCTGATTTGGAAGTTTATGAAGTCGGTGTCAGCTGTATTTTTTTCCTTACACGGTTCAATTGGGCAGCATGGTCTTTTCGGGTAACAAACACCAGAACCTAGAACCAACATCTAAATCCTTTCAGACATTCGAGTCTAAAGGGATTATATTCGATATTTTCACAGATAAGCTTGATTGTGTAAGGATTGGTCCAATTAAAGTCCGCTGGCCTGTAAGCAAAGCGAAAACCGACTTACATCACCGTTAAAACAAAAGGGAATGAAGGTGACTACGAGGCACGATGGTTTAGTGGTGATGAACCTGGGTTCGATTTTGGGGTCAGTTCACCACGGATGGCAATCTGTCAAAAATTCCCAAGAAGCTTCATAGCAAACCCAAGGAAGTCGGAATATATGCGCGAAAATGTGGGGACTCTTCGTCAGCAGGAAAAAAACAATTCATGAAGAGGTGCAGATGGGACGATTAAAAACGAGCGAGCGCTGACCATTCCGCGGTACCTCTCGTTAGATCTGTTAATCCCAGCGCTTTCCTGCCCGCTCACGAATCCTCTATCTCCCAAATTTTGGCTGGCCTCAAGAGCTCCACCGCGGCTGGTCCCGACAGGGTCGCCCCGCGATTCTTAAAATCTGTCACCGCGAGATTTCTCCATTTGTGACCCAGCTTGTGAATCATTCGTTAGGGGAATGTTCCTTTCCTTCGGAATGGAGTGACGTCGCTATAACACCAATTCCGAAACCGGCCAATGGTTCCGCCGGACCTGTGAAGTACAGACCTTTACCGCTAACTCATCTGTGTGGTTAAAAGTGATTGAGAAGCACCTCCTCTCTAAATTAGACGACACGCTTAAAGCTGCCGATGACCCTTTTCAGTTTGCTTATAAATCAAATAGAAGCCGTGGCTACGTTATCGCACACACTCCACTCTTCACTTGATGCCGGAGCGAAAGCCGTGAAGGGAGTTTTCTTGGACTTCTCCTCTGCTTTCAACACTATCTCACGCTCCGGCATCCTTTCTCAACTATGTGAAGATGGCGTTGAAGGATGGTTGATTAATTGGCTTCAAAACTATTTTTCTAATCGACTTCAACATGCCACAGTCGGAAATGAAGCCTCATCCTCCTTGCCAAATAACTGCGGTGTACTACAAGGCGCTGTGCTATCTCCTTTCCTGTTCAACTACTACACGTCGAGCCTAAGGTCCCCTAACGACGTGACACTTATAAAATACGCGGATGACTTTTTATTATCACCAGAGCAGGTGAAACAGGAACTAAAAGACAATACTTATCATATTGCCTATTTTTACTGCGGAAGGTTTTGGTCCTCGTGACCTCAATAAAGCCACTACAATTATTATTAAGTAATAGGTTAATTCCGCGAGGTTCAGGAAGCTGGACTGTTGTTAGCGGGGCCAGAGACGGCGGAGGGTAAATTTGTACTAAAATGATATGGTGAAAACGGTGAAGCATGAGAGTTTTGAAGTGGATTCGAATCAGCCGGGGAAAATCTCATTTCCACCAATGCGAGTCGTGGCAGGGCTGGCGTTGGGGTCGACACATGCGGCCAAGGATGGAACGTAAATGTGAGAAAAAGCCTTCTGTGGGACGATCTTCGAAGACAGATTCCTCACGACGAAGAATTGAGTCAAATATCCTCGCCTATTTCGGGTAACGACACCGAAATCCGTGCGAACATGCGCGTCTACAAGGATTTTAAGTGTTAGTACAAACTAGATTTTAATGGGCAGTCTTGATTTTATGTGTATTGTTCCAATTAATGGCCGCTGGCCTGCAAGCAAGGCGATGTTTATCTCCGGAATGAAGGTCACTACACCCTGCCCATTGTCGTCCCGTCCAGCCACCACATCTGCCCTTTGACCTGCGTTTTAAAGGCGTCCGCCACAGTCAATTGTTGGGGTTTTCCGGGGTCCATTTAATATAATAATGGTATTCGCTTTATTAAGGTCACGAGGACCAAAACTTTCAACAACAGACAAAAATGGCATAAGAAGTTGCGATTGAACATAGCAGGCGTGAAACAAAAACGAGGTAAATTAGCAAGAAAGGCAAATTAAACCCTTGAAGTGTACAAAGTTTGGCAAACGCGTAATGGTTGACTGATGGTTGTCATGGCCGCCGCATTCGAGCCAGGTGGTGATGGTTTCAACAGCTGGCTCCAGTCTGGATTGGAACGTGAGTCATAAACGCTCTTCATTGAGGACACTCGCTGATCAGCGTGACCAGCGTCCGAACTTCCCTGCAAGGCAGTTGCCAAACAAAGGCTCTTGGAAGATGTGTAAGCGAAAATCCGGTCACAGATATCTTTGGATAACGCGATACCCGAGGTGATATTGAGTATCCATGACGACCCAGCTGTTGAAAAGTTTGATTTATTTATCCCAAACTATGCGTATCGTCTGACTGCAAACAGGGAGGTGTTCGCTTGTAAGGCCGCGAATTTTAAAGACACACAATATCAACCATGCGACAATGGGAAGATTACTTGTATCAACCTGCACATTACACGAGATGGTCGTCTTCTATGACGGCGAAGACTGTTATCTGGTTCATTTAGAGTTAAGCAACACAATTTCTCCCTCGATACTGGATTCCTCACACAGGATCACATAATTACCGGCTGCCTTCATCCAGAGTCGACTCGACTCAAGCAACTCCCCCCCCTTCCCAAACTCAGAGACAAGTAGCGTAGTTTTCCCCGTTATAAAGACACCCACAGCCTATATAACCTCACCATTCATTTATACTCGTTGTCATATATTCGCGCGTCTTATTATGCCCATGTAACCTCCATTTAATGCGTCTTCTAATTACGGCTGCCTGGGACGTGCGCTGTGTTCAATGTTTACCGAGCGAAATTCTAACATTTCTTGGGGCAGAATAAGCCCACCGGACGAGCGTCATAATGCTGAATGTGTTGGTCCTCCCGACGTTAATAAAGCCAATTCAATTATTATTATTAGATTGCGGGGTCTTTCACGCGTATAGCTGCCAATTCATACGCTATTCATAAATATTGGAAACCTTGTAGTGACCTTAAACGCCCCCTTTTGTTTTAACGGACTCGAACCGATTTCCGCCCACGAACGCTCGATCGACGACTTAACGCTATTCCTTTGTATTATTAAATCAAGAAAACAATCTTGATTATACTTTTGTTTGCGTTCTCTTTCATTATCCTTTTTGGACGCGCATGTCATATAAAGGTTTAGTGGTTTTAAGTATCGACCAACTTGGAATCACGACAACCTTAAACCTGTCGGAAGGAATATACACGTGAATTGAAGTAATGCTCCAATTTTTAATATGAAATGTTATTGTCTGTTTCATTTATTGTACTATTTAAATGCGGAATCATTGCTTTTCTGTTTTTATTTTCAATATTTTTGGACAAAAGGTTCCCGTTCTGCGGAACGTCAACATGTATACGAATGACGATTATATGGAAACCATAATTTGTCACACATTATAACCGCCAACATGCTACTTCAAAACTTCTTCCTTAAGGGCCGTGGACATAACCGGTGGAGTCCGATTCTCTTAATACCTCTAAGAGTAATCCACGGTCTCTGGAGGGAGGATGACATTGATTCCATAGATGTTGACCATAATCTTATAGGTCGCATATATTATTTACAAACAAAGAGAAAAAATTGCAAACCAAGAATGCGACTTATTTCGTCTTATAAATGAGGGAACAGAGCTGAATTGTCATTACAAAGGGTTGTTGTTAAAATACATGTATTAATACAAATGCAGATGCTGATAGATGCAGTGACCTTAAATGCTTGGTTTATTCGCATAATAAATATAGCATCCATTCAGTGAACATTACGCATGTGCGGATGGCGAATACCGCTAATCTTTTATCATGTATCATAAACTTCCATTTATTCGACCCATGTGTGTCGCTCTTCCAGTGATGGATTCTGACTTAAGAAATGTTAGACCTTCGCTGGATGGGTTATAACTGTAAACGTGGAACACATCGCACGTCCCAGTAAGCCGTAATTAGAAGACGCATTAAACGGAGGTTACATGGGCATAATAAGACGCGCGAATATATGACAACGAGTATAAATGAATGGTGAGGTTATATAGGCTTCTAATGCCAACCATGCTACGACGCATAGGACTCGCATCGATCGGCACGAAAGCCAGCTGTAGCGCGCGTAATGGAAAAGGCCTTTCAATGGCCGCCATTACGCGTTTGCCGAACTCTGTACACTTCGAGGGTTTAATTTGCCTTTCTTTAAAATTTACCTCGTTTTTATTTCGTTCATTCTTGTTCAATTATTTTACACCTGCTATTTACAATCGCTACTTCTTATATCATTTTTGTCTGTTTTAAATGCTGAAAGTTCTGGTCCTCATGACGTTAATAAAGCGAATACAATTATTATTATTATGAGTTTGGGAAGGGGATGAAGTTGCTCGAGTCGTGTCGACTCTTAATGAAGGCAGCTGTTACTTGTGTGAGGCATCACGTATTAAGGAAGAGATTGTGTAAATTAACTCTTGATGAAACATATAATAGTCTTCGCTGTCATAGAAGTCGACCCTCCCGTGTAATGCGTAGATTGACAGAAGTTAGAATGCTACTAGCGTATGGTTGAAATTGTACGTCCGTGAAATCCCGCGCGATGTCCTTGTAAAACACCTGGGCCTTTTACATGTGACATCAACTAAAGTCACTACTCTGTAAAGCGATTTTACCCCTGCCCTCTGCATACTATATGGCCTAACCTGATCTATTCTGTCTTTCTTGATGTAAATGCGACGACTTAACATTTGAATTGCCATAAAACGATGGCAAATAGCAATTCCTTCGTTCTTTATTTGTCATGATTGTTGGTTTGACCTGACACGTTGGTCTTCGTGACCTTATGACAACGATTACCATAATGATTTACAGAATATTCTTTTTTTGTTATCCTTAATGGACAAACCACTAATGATTTTCGTGTTGTGATATTTTTGATGCTTTATAATAATAAAGCTTACATGAAAATCTTTTTTAAGCAATAAAATATTAAAATAAATAAACAAATTATTTTGTATGTGAAAAAGAAATACTGTTATATGTGTTTATCAGGTTCATTAACATTTTATGTGACCTTGATATTTGACAAATTTCGCAGTCTTGTGTGCTGCGCCCTCTTTGATAACTGGAAGACGTCCAAGCTAGATGGATCTGACTAAGTTCGGAAAATTAGATTTTTAATTATCTCCATAGAAAAAAATTCAAAGTAGCAGTGGAAGGCAACATTGGATGCGGAAAATCAACGTTCCTACAATATTTCGAAGGCGTGTCCCCAAATGTCGAGGTTGCACTCGAACCCATTCATTCTTGGAATAACGTTAAAGGGCATAAACTTTTTGTAAATCTTTATATTACGTCTGAAACAATGCTTTCTAGGAAATCTTTTACGCCAATCCCTTGAAATGGAGTACACCATTCCAAAGTCAAGTCATGGTCACACTTATGAATAGACAGGCAGAAGATCAGGTATGCTATTTTTTATTCATTAAACATTTTTATGTAATAAATGAGCTTCTTTCATTCAATTGTTTTCACCAAGAAATCGCAGGTGCGTTTGCTGGAACGGTCCGTTGACAGCAGTCGTCTATGCTTTATCGAGGCTATGCACAGAAAGTGAGTTTGCTATTTTTAATCGTTTTCAATTTAGAAATAAAGTGGAGTTTTATTAAATCGTCCAGATTACGCATTATATTGTTTCGCCATGTTAAAATGGCTCTGTACATATTTGTCCTATGTTGACGTCATAATCATGTGTTCACGTGAATATAACGTTTTTATTCAAATGTTCCGTCTATTTGGAAAAAGATCATGCCTGCAGCAATGCCAGTTAGCTATCTTTAAATCTTGCATTTTTAACAGCTAGTCTCCTTTATCTGAAAACGAAAATATTTTTGTGTTTATTGGAATACCCCTGAGTTTCAAAATTACACCATTTATTTATTTAAAATTTTTATAGTAACCAGATGTCCGATGCTGATTTGGAGATTCTCGATGAATTCTACCATTGGGGCAAATCGTTTCCTTCCTCCAAATTGGACCTCATTGGTGAGTCATCTTTTGCCGACATTCGTTTAAACAATGCTAGTAGTGTTCACCGAAACTTAATAACACACGTCTAATACGTTTTCCAGCTTTCAACGCCAACGAATTTCCTTTTAGCCATGTTTTGCGCGCTTACTTTTATCTCTTCGACCAATGCGTAGGCTATACCGTTCAATACCAACAAGAACGGCGGCATATCGCAATTCGGTCATTCCTTATTTTTCCCGATTTTTAGTTTCACCAGAGCAGGTGAAACAGGAACTAAAAGAAAATTTTCACATCTAATACTTGTCATATTGCCTATTTTTACTGCTGAAAGTTTTGGTCCTCGTGACCTCAATAAAGCCACTACAATTATTATAATTGGTTAATACCATGACGTCATGGTGATGGCGTCCACGCCTGCTGGGATCCTGGGGGCTCGTGCCCCCCCCCCTCCCCCACTCCACAGCCTCCCTCCCTCTCGTCGCTTTAAACGGCCTACGGGAGAGTTGGGGCGGATGAAGAGTAGACAAAACTTACCGTACTACAACCAAGAGAAAGAATAGTGGAATTGAATGGGTAATTTTTTTCACTTTTAGTTTATCTACGTTGCTCTCCCGAGGTCTGTGTCGAGAGAATTCGAAAGCGTGACCGCAAGGGAGAAAATAACATATCAATGGTGCTTCTTATGTCTTTGTTAATTTATGGTTTATTTTCTTGCCCATCGCGTTTCTGATGATGCCCTTTGATACGCTTCCATGAATCAGTCTGCACAACTACCCGGGAATAGCTAATTTGCTATGACCGTGAACTAATTCAATTTTTGCATGCATTGTCTAAAATGATTGCATAACCGCACTCAATTTAACATTTTCAGGACTATCTTAGCCAGCTACACGATTTGCACGAAGACTGGCTCCTCGGGGGAAAGTCGGAAGACGTCGGTGTTCCTGTTCTGGTAAGTTCGATTTCCCCATTTAGAATTTATATTCCCCACTGCAGTCTTTCGGCATCCACGAAGCCGATTGGCTGATTTCTCTCGGCTAACCGTCGCGCCATTTTATTTTTTCCCAGGTCTTTGATTGTGATGAACCCCTGGAGAAGCTGGTTGATGTCTACTTTACTAAACGGGAACAAGTACTTTGCGGCATCCGTGTGTGAAATTTCACCACACCGCTCCTATATTTTTACACCCTGCGGATTTGAAATTACATTTCATATTTTATTGTATTTTCTCCTTAATGTACCTCAAGTAAATGTTTAAACGCATGCTTGATTTATCGATCGCGAAAATTAGGCATTTAAATGACCTGCTATATCAAACATCAACAGCTTTGGGGTCACAGGACAAGCAACTGATATTACTGTTTATACGAAGGACAGCAAATAAAGACTTTGATGCAAGTTAGCTCTGTTCAGTCAGTGGTCCGATATTGTAGTGGTTGCCATTGTTCAACTGGGGACACGACCAATAAAATAATATATACATTTATGCATTGCTTGTGAATGACGGATACAAATTCGTTAAGCTTCACCAAAACGATTGAATTATTGTTCTCGGAAACCATTTCGTCACAATTGGCGTCTCGAGCAACTAAACAATGTTTCGCAATTACAATTCGCGCAGCAATACTTGGAAGCATTCGATCACTGCTGTCAAAATAGCGGACTGGTGTGACCAGCTCTCCAATGACGAAATAAGACTTCACTGTAGGGACACGAAGAAGCTGTGAATTCTTCATCGACGCTGCCGTGATTCGGTCATGTTCGTCGTCGGTCAGACGATAGTCTTCCATACCGCAGCCACTCGCCAAGGATGGCGCTTCTGAAGCCACTAAAACCATGGGCGGATGCGATCCTTGTGTCACGGTGTGAAGCGGTTTCCCGGATTGCAGAAGTTAATGTTGGGCGACCGTTAAAAAGACAGATGGGCTGCAGACTCACACATCGCAAAGTCATATCGACGGGCGACTTAAACCGTGGGCGGACGCGATCAAAGCCGACATGGGACGCCTGGAATAGTAGTCCATCTACGGAGTGCGCAGCTGGACTCGGAACTGGACAACAATCTGCTACGACATGGCTGCGTCTGATCGCCGCGCATCAGCGGCCACCGTTCGCGGCATTTACCCTCTCGCCACGATAAAGAAGAAGCCTGACTGTCAAACGTAGGGTCATTTTCCAACAGAGCGAGAATGCTGACAATGGGAATCTCGCCTAATTGTTCCATATTGGGTACAACCTTGATCTCTAACTAAGAGAAACACCGCGATCGACCACGACACTCCCTTGGAGCACAGGCTAGTGCACCTATAGCCTTCATTGGTAAAGAGCCCATGGGGCCAACCTATTGGAATTCACCACCCAACAGTGACCCAACAATGGCTAGAATAGGTAAAAGGACAGTGTATCCAGTGAGTGATTAAAACAAAACAAAGACACATAAAATAATATTTAGTCAAAAGGAGAAAAGGAAGGATGACGAAGAGGAGGAGGAGGCCAGTCAGGCCAGTTTGAAGCTGGCGATGTTGACTCTGTCGCCGGTGAGGGGAGCTGCGAGGCGTTCGAGGAGTCGCAGTTTCCGCTGGACGAACTTATCTGAATCGATTTCGTAGAGCACCGCCAGATTGGCGATTAACGCGTCGTGCATTGGTAAGGAGTCACCGCCCGGTGCTGGTGTCGTCAGGGTCTCCAGAATGGTGACGCCTTCGTCCAATTGGCCCACGAAGAGGGCGCAAATGGCAAGATTATTGGCTGCCTAAACACGGTAAGATTTAGTGGGTGTCATTAAATCGTTGATCATCCAGCAGACTCGGAGGCAAGGCTGCAGCCTCTCGCGTCGTAGCTTGTGTGTGCGGAGGACGAGCCGATAGCTTGAGTTTGCAAGAAGAGTGCACAGATGGGAACCACACAGCTGTTGATGATCCAGCGGACGCCCAGACGCCGTGTCACCCAGCAAGGCCCACCCAGGTGATACCTCCTCTGTTGTGCAGGAATCCTTTTACATCCAGGCCGCCGCCCTGATCCACCCACACAGCATCGCCGGGGCTTGATTCCGGCTGCTACCAGCACCTGCTGTGACCCACGTATCCTGGTGTTTACCACCAATCATCCCAATTAGCACGGCTCTCTCTTACTAGAAGAGACACCGACTTCATGACCGACTTTGTCATGAGGTTTCTCGGGGGCGTCCTCTCCAGTGCCACCACCCGAGGTGGTCTGACCCGGGAATCGAACTCAGGTCCATCGAAAACTAAGCGAGGATGCTGACCACTACACCATGGGGCGGTTTACCGCTGTGTCGGTGTGTCCGCTCGACGTCAGCCCACAACTACACCTCTTCCACCCCCCCTCCCCCTCTCTGGTCCTCCGTGGCACACTCGAGACACCTCCAAAGGACCACAACAGTTTAGGGATGAGGACTCACTGTAACATTGGCGGGATTGAGTTCGAGGGCCTCCCGGTAGCGCTTTTTAGCCTCTTCAAAGCTCCCACGACCAATGAGGAGGCTGGCGCTACAAGGGAAACAAGACGTAGCATTATTTTTTGCTACGATGGATGGAACCTGGACACCCCCAAGCTCTGGGGATCCAAAACACAGCCGTCCCTGGAGAAGCTCATTCGGGTGGATTTGTAGCCAATCAAATGGTTTACTGGACGGAGGAGGACATCTCAACGGAGCATAAACCCGAAAGCCTCCAGCTGATCGCCGAATGATTACAGCTGTGCATGCCGCAACGCCCGGCTTACTCTTCGGTCGCAAACAAACCGCTGGCGTCAGACAAGGCTGTCCTCTATCACCGGCGCTGTTCAACTACACAGTCCTCGCTGACTACAACAGCGTAAACGCCACTTCGAACTTTTCCATCGGCGATCTGGAGTTCTCTGGCGATATCGTTGTCCTGGGAGACACCCCAGCTGCCCTGCAACCGGTACTAAGAGGAATAAGCGCCCTTGTAAAGACAGTCGGGCTGGCGATGGACGCGCCGTGTTCTAGGAAAACTAGTCTCAGCCAGTATAGTTGAACGATTTGCCAGTCAAGTAGGTCCCAGCCTTCAACTACCGGGCCTCCACAGAACTCCCGCATTGACAAGCGACAGCAGTTGGACGAGCGTTGGACGGGGTCGCCAACAGACTCATTTCCGCGTCTCATTCGCGCAGCAATCCGCCCCATCCCAACCTACGGCTGTGAAGATTCTGGCAACCCTTCTACAGAATGTCAAGATAGCCGCGCCAAAGAAGAAGAAGAAGAAGAAGACAAAGCGTGTGAGCATGATAACCGCTAAATCGTGTTGCATGAGAAACCCCGCGCATGCCAACACCATCTGCAACAACACAGCACACCGTCGTGGTGTGCCTGCACATTTTAGCGCACGACCCCGACGGCGCGCATGCTCCCGCAGCATCGTGGACCATCGCGGTGAATCAGCCATAAAACAAGACAAGAAGCGCTCTCCGGGAGCGAGGATAGAAATGACTGCGCCGTGGAAGGCCTTTCTGCACTACAAGTGGATTGGATGGCATTATGCGTCGCCATTGGAAGACCCAGTGTTCTAACCCAACTAAGAGGGCGCTTAGGTAAGAGGGTGGAACGAACAAATTAGCCAGTTTTTGAAACCACCTGCAAACATTTGGCAAACATTCACAACGCCAAAGCATCCAAGAGCCGCGCGACCCAGAAGACCCCTTTCAGACGCCTCTGTGAGACTCTGGAGAGCTAGCTCTCCAAGGTGACGGCAAATCTTCTTTTTTTGTTTCTTCTTTTTGTTTCGGCATTCTCGTTATGGCCAGGCATATTTTGGAATGAATTTATTGAGGTCAGATTAACCACGTGGGACAATAGAAGCCTAGCTGAGACCACATGCGGTCACATTCGCTACACACACCCCATCCCACACCAGGTCAACAAAACTATTAGCAATTCGGAAACCCAACCAAGGCGACAACACATGCCATCACCCCCTTGACGACAAATGCCGACAAAATCGATCTCTCTTATTGTGTCATCTGGAGACATCGCCCCCTCCGCCATCGTAACGGCGTCTTGGGAATAACGGATGACGATCAAGACCTATTTAATGAAGGTGTGGTGTGCCCAACGGTCAAAATAAGACGTCGCTGTCTAGAAGCCGAGACCCCGCCCATCACCCACACACGGAACTCTCCAACCCATGTCTTTCGTTTGGCACCGATAACGAGAATTACAGCGCTTGGGCGGTGTGCGGTCAGTCTGCGGTGTGCTCTACGGTAACCAGGAAATCTTCGTCTACTTTGTCGCGGCGATCTGGTCCTGGGAGAGGATGAAACGGCAATTGCTTCAAGAATGTCGCGAACCTTGGCCGCCGATACGCCGTGATCAGAGGCCGCAGGTCGTAGTAGATTTTGGCACCAGCTGCGCACTCCGTAGACGGACTACTATTCCAGGCGTTTCATGTCGGCTTTGATCGCGTCCGCCCACGGTTTAAGTCGCCCGTCGATATGACTTTGCGATGTGTGAGTCTGCAGCCAATCTGCCTTTTTACCGGTCGCCCAACATGAACTTCTGCAATCCGGGAAACCGCTTCACACCGTGACACAAGGATCGCATCCGCCCATGGTTTTAGTGGCTTCAGAAGCGCCATCCTTGACGAGTGGCTGTGGCATGAAAGACTATCGTCTGACCGACGACGAACATGACCGAATCGCGGCAGCGTCGATGAAGAATTCACAGCTTCTTCGTGTCCCTACAGTGATGTCTTATTTCGTCATTGGAGAGCTGGTCACACCAGTCCGCTATTTTGACAGCAGTGATAGAATGCTTCCAAGTATTGCTGCGCGAATTGTAATTGAGAAACATTGTTTAGTTACTCGAGACGCCAGCGGTCGCCCGACATGGGCCTTTGCAATCCAGGAACCGCTTCACACGGTGGCACAAGGATAAACGAGGGGAACCAACGATTAACTCACTCAAACATGGCTTGTTGCGTCTGTGCGTCCAGCGAATTTGGATCGGCAGTCACGAGGGCCTCTTTAAAGAAGCGTTCCGCAGACTCCAGATCCCCAAACTACGAAATAATAAAACAGCATCTCCTCAATGTCACATACCTTTAAGTATATTTTCCCCAGAATACCATAAAGGAATCGGTGTTCGCCTAGTGGCTCCAAGATACGTATCATTTGGTAAACGGTGTCGATTGCCGAGGGATATTCGGTCAGGGTCAAATAGATAGCAAGACAGCTGGAATACACGCGGCAGGCACGGTGGCGCCACAGCAACAGAGAACCTACTTACTTATAGTAAACAAGTAGTCATACTTTTTTGATGTTCCTCGCTAGGACAAGAGGCGGCGGCATCTTCCGTGTAGCCGTTTTCAAGGTTGCTGATAATCTAAATAGACGCCGCGTCAGAGGGTGGATTACACGGGAATTACTCGGTCGACAACGGCGGCCAGAAAATAGAGCCGATCAAGGGCATCCGAGTATCTGTTGAGAAATCGCGGAAGCTCGGCGTGCAGCAGACGCAGCGAGAATGGAATAATGGAACCTGGTGAGGATTATCAGGAAAAAAACAATAGGTTACGGCACAATTTCTCCACCTCTCCTGTCCGTGCTTTATTAGGACTCTTTGGGATACCATGGTGACCCGATGTTGTAGGGGTCAGCATCCTCGCTCTGTTGATTGGGCTCCTGGGCTCTAATCCTTCGCGAAAATTTGAATTTTTAACCAGGGAGGAGAATTACCGTTGGTAACATGCTACAGGTATCCTGTCGATCAAAAGTGAGGTGGAAGAGTTTGGAACGCCACTAGTAAGCCTTATTCCTAATATTAGTGAAACCAATTTATTTAACATCGCGACACCATTAATTTTAAAAATGAAATTAACGCACACAAGCGACGAGATTATCGAGCAGACGTGGGCAAAAGAACGTGACAAGAACATTGCAAGAATACCTTTTCTAGTCGGATAGAGGTTGGGGGAATATTCAAAGTAGACATCTGGGTTGTCCAGCGTCCCGAAAGCCTCTAGTTCGCGTTCCATTAAGTCATACTGCTGGGTTAATTTGAGCAGGGAAAATCGTACCAACCAAAGCTGTATAACAGAAACAAGAGGCGTTAGAAAGGGTCCACCGTTTCGTTACTTCTCGATTGTTTCGTCTCCGCCACAAGCAACCACCTGTTGCAATTGACCGTAAGGGGGAGAAAAAGAAGCACGCCAAATTACCTGCGCGGAATTAGCTGTTAGTCTTGCGGAGGATTGGCCTGTTTTGTCTCTACCGTGACCGCATGATGTGAGCAATCGATGCGTCAGGTCCAGAGCAGCCCTAAACCAGCTCCCAGTCTAAAAATAGCAATCATGGCGGTCAGTGAAGACGGTTTCGAAAGTCCTTAGCTTCAAGGTCCTCGCAAATTTGCTTAGACTCACTATAAGTTGAGATAAACCAGCAGTATCCTGTGTGACGACGTCAGCAGTGATAACGCACCGCATGTTGTCCGCCTTCACTTCCGATTGGTAGCAGTGGGTAAGGAGGGCCCTCATGGGGTCACCACTGACCCCAGAAACGAGGTTGCTACCTTGTCCGATTTCGACACCAACAAGACACGGTAGAGTCTGCTGGTCGATGACAACCCCCTTTGATCCAGCGCCCAGAAGACAGCGGCGGGTAGCCTCCGACGGAAGCCACGCGTCGGACTGGCGGTTTTTTTCTTCCTCTGTCAACATCAGCAACTGCAAACAACCAAATGCAACCTACGACTCCCTGAAACCACCGGTGTATCTACAATTTGTAGGCATCAGATGATCGTATTGGAAATTTAAAATAGAACATTGACAGACGTATCTTCAAATACCATAAGCCAGAGTGTAAGAATAAGGAAACATCGAGAGCTTATTATATTTAAATTAAACCACCAGATTAATATTAATAGATCGCACCTAACGATACTCATCAATTGTTTTTTTTTTAATTAAAAAAACTACGATTTAAATATAACGTGATTTAAATGTCTTAGTAACTTAGCTTGATGAGGCAGTCCTATACAACTCTAAGTTTGTAAAGTAAATTCTTACTAAAAGTGATTAAAAAAGAGTAATTTTTATACTCGTTGCCTATTGGCTTTTGAACAATTATGCACCACGCGGGTTTATTTGTAAACGTTTAAATGCGAAGCGGATCATTGATGCATAATCCAATACGAATTTGTGATAAACGTATTATCGATGTTTGAAAGATATTGCGGTTTGTAATATCGATTGGAATACCGATTTATATTTCAGAAATCGAAATATTAAGCTGGGGCAATAATACAGCCTTGTTTTATGCTGAAAGTTTTGGTCCTCGTGACATCAATAAAGCCGCTACAATAATTATTATTATTATCTGCTACATTTATCATAAGCTTTTGAAAACGAAAGTTTACTACAATTATAGAGTTAATGGACAATTCGTTAGCTATTGGCATTGTAAATGGCATTCCGGGATTGAATAAACATTTTCTGCACATAGCAATTAGAGCCGGCTTCATGATTCGAAACGCCAATGTGGCACTACAGCTATAGTGTTTATGAATAGTTTGGCTTTAAAATAACAGCTAAATAATGGTGCTATAAATGTGCTCTAATGGCGGAAACGACCACATCTTTAATATAACTGGCCGTTTATTCATTTGTAAAACGTAACGCTATCATATATTTGTTTTTGGAAACGAAAATTAAAGGATACCGCCGTTTAAATTCTGCTGAAAATCAATTTTAAAATAAAGAAACTGGGGCTGGTGTAACAAACAAGTCTTCCTTCACCCTATTCCCGGAATAGAACGATACTTGAGGCCGTGAAGGGACCTTTTTTCAGCAACAACTGCCGTTTCTAACCATTCGATATGCTAATCTTACTATCCTATAATTCATATTTACTAATTCGATTTGGAAACAGAGTTCCATGACACGCCCTAACGGTCATGCTGCAACCGATGCACGCGTATCACATTCGTGGGCTTGGTTATCTCTTCGAATATGAATCATGTTATTCCAAACGATCTTCATCTTTAGCGACCGTGCCATTTTGAAACACTATCAAACCTTCAGACTAATCTTTACCACCGGAAGCAATTGGTGCATGCCGTTTATAATGTACTGCAAACACCAAACAAGTGATAACGGGTATCCTATAAGATAATTTCATAAATTATTTTATTCTCTGACACAATTATTCTTGGGACGTATTGTGATGAAAAAAATGGACCGACCTACTGAACTTTCATTCAGTCAGGTGACGGATTGCGTGTGTTACATAATCACGTGAAAGTCATGCAGGTAAATGCAAAGAAAAGCTTAATGGCCAGGAGCGGGAGATCCGCCAGCTCGTTCTTTTATCCCAGTAGTTTTGTAGCCGGTCGCAGAAATGCCGTAGTTGCAAAAGTAGTCGGGGAAACTCGCAACTTCGGAATTCTCGTCGACATGGCGTCTGGTCTTAACGTCTGCCTCTCTGACGAGAACCACTACCTCAATGTCATGTGGTATGCTCAAATTATTTGCGATCCACGAGGCAAGGATTTCGCAACCTTTACTACCACCAAAACACATCTACCCGCGCTTGCTCAAGAAGTCGCAGATATTCCAAACAACCCTAACTCGTTCCACCAGCCTCTAGATCGTCTAAACCTCGATAGGGAATGTATTTCGGATGATGATGATGAGGATGATACCAGTCAGGACTTTTCCGTAGACTCGGTGGACCAACCTCGGAGATACGGTCGACAAATTGCCTCACTATCGGTTCTTTTTACACCGCGCGGAATGCATACCCGACGTTACCTGCGAACGGCCCCGAATAAATACTTACCGATTCCAACATTAATACGAACGCCTCATTACTACTCATTCGGTCGTTGTCCTGCCTGTTCCAATAATCCACCCTTACGAATGAAAAGACCTTTGAAAGCAACCACTGATAGCGTGACTTCTAAACGCTCTGGGGTATTGGAACGCAGACCACCTAAAATTATAAAGAATTCAACCAAAAATGAACTCCTGGATCATATTGCCGGGAAAATGAAGTTTAGAACAACCGGTGGGCAACGTTGTGAGTCGCTGAAACACTTGAACAAGTGCATGGCAGAGGTTATCAATGCCCCAAATTCAGTCTGTACGAAGCCGAGACATTTTCCAGAGGAAAACAATGAACAGGTTGATGAATATCCATCCGAAGCAGTGGATGATAATTTATTTAAGCTTCACGGGATCGTGGGGGCTGAACACAACAAAGCTGCAGAGGATATTTTTCAAGATGATTTAGAAAGCTTGTCAACATTCGCTTCGGCTAGACAACTGGAGTCCAACCCTGAAGTCAGCATCGGCAGTGATCCCTTCACGAAACGACGTCGACGCCTAAATAGACAGCGTTTCACGCCACGATATCAACTAAAGCCAACAGTGAATGATTTGTCCGAAATGTACCCCGGATCCGTGATTCTGGCGTCCAAGTTGAAAGACTTCGACTGCCATATGCCCCTTATAGAGCTGGATACCGAGGTGATGCGCGAACTCTACAAAGTGACCATTTTAAAGGACAACCTATTAAACCGTCTATATCACCGCCGCAATTTCAAGAATCTCCCTCCCGAACTGCAATATTTGCGAAACATAAATTTTCTTCGTCTACACGAAGCGCGTTCAGTAAAAATTAAGGACGCCGAAATGGACAAAGACCACCATCGTTTTATAATGACATATAACTACTCAAAATGCATTCTCGCTGAACTGGCCAATCAGTTTTACGAAGTTGATAACATTCATCTAGGGCTCTTTACCAACTGGCTGGAGAAAGCTGTGGCAGATAAGGCCCTTTTTCATTTGAA
Source organism: Proteocephalus fallax (assembly GCA_028672205.1). Classification (NCBI taxonomy): domain Eukaryota; kingdom Metazoa; phylum Platyhelminthes; class Cestoda; order Proteocephalidea; family Proteocephalidae; genus Proteocephalus; species Proteocephalus fallax. The sequence continues at coordinate 171,187 of JAPUBX010004006.1, read as the reverse complement.
AACTTCCCGAGAAATTGGGCGCCTGTACCAACTCATTGGGGATGAATTACGTGTTTCAAATTTCGAAATCGGAGGAACAACGCGACTGGAAATGCTCATAATCATGGCCACCGCAGCTCACGATCAGAAAATGCGTCATCAACTCTGGGTCCAGGTCCGCCATTGGCTCGAGCCCTTGATTGGCGGCCTGTTTGCCACCTCAGCCGTAGTGCGCGACGAGTCCTGTTACACGCTAGCCTACCTCTTCAGTATCAACACCCTGGTAGAGGATATGCGTCGATCGATGGCCTACGATATCCCTTATGACGTGACACGAAATTTGCTCCGGTCCATTGATCTCCACCCGGAGTCAATTATGACTTTCCAGGTGCTACTGGGTTATATCGTCGAAGGTTGTCCCACGATAAGCATTCTAAATTGCCTAATGGAATTTGGCCCGGTGTGCAAAAACTGCGACTTCAAGCAGCGGTGGCCATTGTTCATTTACTACGCAGTGAAACACTGGGATGAGATGTACCTCATGGTTGATGCTGTCTATCCAGCTCTCCTGATGCGAAACATGGTGAAGGCGGCCATGAACCCGTTGACGAGGAAAGCCGCCAAATTGGCGTTAATCGCGCTTGCCAGAAAGTTTGAGAAACCCATGGGTGCTGTGACCCATTGGAATACAGACTGGCTAAGACTGGAGTGAATTAATCACCTGCGCTGTGCGGCAATTGGCGAGAACTGCAATGCAGGGTAGGTCGGACCGAAGGAATTATTAATAAAAGATTTTCACATAATTATTGTTTAATGACATCAAGGTGTTGGGGTGCTTCTTAAGAAAATCTTTACTTTTTCTGGAGGCCGAAATTCCGATATATTCTGTTGTTTGTTACCTTAGTTTGAGGCCATAATAAAGTTCGTCGAAGTCTTCATTTCTGAAAAAAACCCTTACTTTCTTATTTATAAACCCACTAGAAATTCGTAAACTGAAAAGGGATGAATAAACGGATGCAGCGTTTCTGTGCTTGAAAATCCCGCCCTCTTTGCTGCATAATCAACAATTTGGGTGTTGTATTTGATATACATCTAAATACTAAAAAAATCGGTACTAAAAGTCGTTTTCCAATAACCCACCAACCGATTGATCATAATTGTAAAAAACTAGATTTGTAAGTAAAGTGAGCATAAGAAAAAAGGAATATCACCATCAAAAAACGGTCCATATTACAGATTCAAAGATTCCGTCCCAACGGCAGGATTTTTATGATTTTCCAATAAACTGGAAACAACACCGTCGAATTTCTTCGCTGGTAATGAGGACTTTGGGGTGATAGGAGTGTTTGGGGAGTAAAACGGGGAGAGTACAAGGTTCAGATAGGCGTCATGCAGTGCATCAAACGTTTTGTGGACATTTGCCTCGATCTGAGCAACTTGGCTGCCAGACGAAAGTTCGGCGGATGTTGAGTGGCTCGCCTGAACAACAATAAACTAAGGAAAAGGCAAAAAGTAACGTTTCAAAGTAAACATAGAAAGAAACCGAGAATTTGATACTGACCTTGACGTTAGTGTTTGTAACATAACCGTAAATATAATAATCATCGATCGAATAAAGCAAACCCAGGTATTTATTTGCTGATGATTTCCCGTTATATGGAACCACCGGCTGTCCAATTTTACTTTCGATAACATCAAGCGCACAGTGAACTCGGAAATGGAATGATAATATTTCAGAAGGTTCGGTAGTTTTTAAATATAAAGGGCTATTTTTGTTAGAGATCACCGCTATGCAAACATTCATTTTGGCACACCCAACGACACACCCTAAAAATGTTTGAAAAGGCCGGTCCTATCAAATAGCCAATAATTGAATAACAAATATTTGAAAAGATTTAATTGATCGGCGAGTAAGATTCTCGGTAGGGTTATATTGTCTTGTTTTTTTAAAGACCGGTGTCAGCTAAAATTCGATAATAAAACGTACTGAAATGTCCCAGTGGGTATGAGGTCTAGGAAAATGGGATTAGTTAATAGTACCCTGTATTCCGCCAGAGAGTGTCCCCAAACGTCAGTCAACACCATGAATAAGGTGTCTTAAATGGGCGAGTGACCTTCAATTAGGGAGGAAGATTGGTAGAAGTAACACGCATCGTGTAAGTGCACTTACGAAAGAGGATATAATAGGTAAATCGATAGACGAAGTTGTTGGAACAGAATAGGAGCTTTGGGCGGAAATGGGACGGGTCCTTATAACAGGTAACTAACCAACTGGTCCATAATGTGGGCGAAGGGAGGATTTCGCTGTAGGATGTGTGGAGGAGGTTTAACAGCTGCCGTTGCGTAGGGTTGGGAGAGCGAAAGGCATCCGGTATGACTGGATAAAGTTAGTTGTCTCACTTTGTGTGAACCAGAGGGTCGTAAACACCATCAGATCGAACTCCGTACCATAAAAAGATGGCCGCCTCCTATCGGGTCATGTCGTGCATTACAATACATACATTTGTTCATCGAACGAAATACCGACCTCCTGTTGCTTTAGAAAAGGAAATGATACACCATGGGTTGTGTTGAAAAAATCGCTGGACTTCGTACAGTCAATACAGCACTTTATTTTAAAATTTTCAAAGCAAAGCCAGACACAGTCAACATCGAGAAGTTGGTTTAAAGACGGCCTATTTAGCATTTCAAGGGAGCTGTTGCAATCATCTTTGGGCATTTTATCAGGTCTATCTTTAAGGCGCGCGTAATCCAAAAGCTTGGCATTATACGGCGGACGCAAGACAGTTAATTGAAGGTGACTGGTGATAATTGCTCGATCAAAATGTGTGTGGGTCAGAATATACTATATTTTTGAGAATAAAAAAAACACCTTATCGTGGAGAATAAGGGCAGATCCTAGCACTGAGAAGATCCAATATATTTAGAAATTATTTTGAAAGCACATCGCGCTTCAGAAGCTCATTATATTTGAAGGTAACGATAAAGCCAAATTTTATACAATGTTGAATGTTGCCCACACACCAACAGAGGACGACGCGATTCCCGATGACGGAATCTAGTTATGCACCACAGTTATTAGACCAGGAGAAAAGGTTTTCCTTTTTAACTGTGAAATGTTGATAATGTTTGATTAATAATTTATAAAACAGGTTATCAACCATATTTAATCATTATTTTTGCAGTTTGTACGTCTATCTGAAACTTTTTAAAATGCAAATAGCGGTCTCATCGGTTATTTTGTAAAGAGACCATGGGTAATCCAGCTACAATCTACCGATCGCTTGCGATTTTTTTGTCTACGAATACTTCACTCCGACGACCACAACTCATTCACATCAAGACCAAGCATCGACCTGGTTGTTTCAATGAAGTTTGTAGTTGCTATCATGAAAATACACTACTTCCCGCTCTCGTGCCCTTTGATGTACGTTCGATGCTCAAAAAAGCTGTCTGCTAACAACTACTATGTTTAAACCCGTCGCGTTGTCTGTCTACAAGAAACCTTTCTTCGGATCACATATTTATGATTCCGACGGGATATAGTACACGGCGCGATTGGCATCTATGTGGCCTTGTCAAAATCGAATAAAAGGGTGTTTTACTTTGCCGTCAGTTCTATTAAATGTGTTAGAGTGATGTGCCATCCAAGGTCTCTTGAAAACTGCATGTCTGTGACAGTCTTAAACTTTCATATGCCGAAATCCTCTACTAGAGCGGAATATTTAAGTTCCATCATTCCATGATGTCTTTTATTTCTTATATGATGGGCGATTCTTTTATTTTACTTTTTGTTGATTTCAATTCTGAGCCCATTTGTCCACTTTTAAACACCATAGTCAATTTTCCTACACAAGAAGGGAGTCTTCTTGACCACATATTTGTGTCCAATTCTTCTCCGTATTCATGTCTTAAACCTGAACCCTTAGCCCAGTCTGACCACTGCATCTTTGTTAGTCTACCGAAAATAAATGGCAAGGATAACAAAAACCATTCACTTTGTCCCATACCTAAAAAACGTCGCATTCGTTTACACTGCCTCTAGAATAAGTACAATTTAAGAGACGCAGTTGCAACAACCGACTTTGCTAAGGAAAGAGACCATATGAATGTCTATCTTCTATTTCAGTACGATACGCACTTCCACTTCCAGAACAATCCCTCACCCAACGTGTCGTATCTCCATTGCTTAAAAAATGCAGGCGAAAGAAGGAACGGCTCTGCAGCCATGGCAGGTATCAAGAAATTAAACCGATTTCGATCATGATCACGGCTTAGGAAAACCGGCGCAATCAGATTTATTGGATGAGCTGTTAGGAACATCGAAACCCGGCGACCTATGGAAAAATCTAAATAGATTTACGATAACCCGTCGCTCATATATACCAAATGGTTCCATCGACCTTGATGTTTTATCTTGTAATCCGCTAACCATTCCGCGGTACCTCACGTTGGATCTCTTAATCTCAGCTCTTTCTACCGGCTCACTAACCGCCAGAATGTTGGCCGGGAGGCGACCGCCGCGATTAATAAAATCTGACGCAACGCAATTTCTGTGATTGTCTTCCAGTTTGTCAATTATTCATCAGGAGAATGCGCGTTTCCTTCGGAATGGAGAGATATTGTTATAAGTATAAAAATATCGCCAATTCTTCGGTGTGGTTAAGAAGAACGTTTCAAGTTTATCTAAGTGTAAATGTCTTCTACCAATACGTGAGCAATACCGTTCTATACCTACAAGAACGATGGCATATCGCAATTCAGTCATTCCTTATTTGTCGCGATTTTTAGTTTTATCAGAGCTGGTGAAACGGAAACTCAAAGACAATTGTAGTATCTTGCATTGTTATAATCTCTTGCTCTATGATTAAAGTTATTACCTTTTTTATCGAAACCCCGTGAACGTTTGCAAAATTGTAAGACAACTGTTCCTTCGAATAAATGATTCATATAATGTATAATTACCTCTTGTTATGACTTCCAATGCAAGGCGATGCATATTATGCATAGTGATAATTGACGTGTTTATATATATTGGGTACTGTGACCTTAATATTTACTCCTCGCGAAATCACTGCTTGTGTATGGTTATTGTGTGTGGCTTATGAAAATGGATGTGGATGCTTTCTCCCAAGAACAACTCAAGTCCGATACGTGTATCCGCAGCGATGACAGTATTATCCGAAAAATATTTCTGGTTTGTTCCAGTCCAGGTCCGATTACTATGATTTCCTATACGTTTTTTTAAAAACATACATATAACTCGTAATATCATTATCTCCAGAAAATCCTCAACTATCTGCGTCTATTCTCGTGAATGACAGTTTTACGTGTCGAAATGGCCTGTTTACGTCCGAATGCTTGGATCAGGTACGCGTTCGATGTATTCAAAAAAACATTTTCGTGTAGCTTATCTTTGACAGGATTCAATTGTCAAGCGTTCCGCCAGAAAGAATAATCCCTCGATCGGCCCCGCTGGATCATGCTGCATTTGAACTGAGCCCTGTTAAATACCTGTTTGAGTGCTACTCCAGGTCGTTGCTCTTTGAACGGGCGTCGGTATGTATGTTTTCTTTGTTTATTGTGCGAGTACTGTTTTTTCTATCAATTATATTTTATGCACTTTTAGAAAGAAACTACTGCCCAGGTAGCAAAACTGTGCCAACTGGCTATTTTCAACCAGGCGGCGCTTTGTCTTTTGCTTGATGTTGAAATGGAACAGGAAATTACTGCATCTACCCTCTGCGACCTGCTCCTTGCCTCCACTTCCGCCAATTTAGGTAAGTCCATTTCTATCATTTACTCCCATCGTCGTCGACTTCGTCACACCCAAACCCGATTCACGGTTATGCGTTTCATTAGAATGATTAGAGTATAAGAGGCTCTATCACATTTTTCTTCCTATACGCAGAGGAAAGTGAGAATGCCTTCACGATCGATGTTTTCTTCGGTGGAATTCTGTCGAGCCAGTCTCAATCTGACTTGCTTCCGGCCCTGCGGCCTCTCGGGTTGTGTCTGTTGACAAAATTAAAAGAAATTGATATCGTGGAAAGAAACCTCTCATCGGGGCCCGAGTCCAATCGGCCCGACACAGATCTCCACGCCACACTCATGCGAATGCTCCAAGCCGGAGGGAGAAACACTCCGGCCGTAAATTCTGCTTCTCCCAAAAATGACGCCCGTCTCCTCTTTTCGCCTACGAGAGACAGTATCGTGAGCGTCTGCACTGTTATCGCCAAATACCCAGTAACTGCACAGGTAATTCCTCAGGCCTCGTGCATCGTCTATATTCCGATTGCCTCTTATGGATCTCCATCTTAACTCATCAATCCTTAAATCGTTTCTTACCGCGTGGCGCCTCCGGTTATGACCTTACAGGGACTGTGTCGGTCTATTTTCGGATGATGAGACTTCAAGATGCCCATGTTTTCTGTTTCCTCGCAGATCCTCTTGGAATGCTCGTTTCCCAAAGAAGTCCCCGGACGGACCGTTAGGGGGCTAGAATACGAGGAGGGACTTCTTGGACGCATCTTGCTGGGGAGTCCTCTTAGACCGCTCATGACAATGCAGACTGCCTTCGTTGAAGCCAACAGCGGCGGTTCTATTGGAAACGCCTGGCGCGGCGAGTTCTTTACCGAGGAATTTCCCTCCAGGACGTCTGTGGACGCGGATAAATCCACCATCTGGAGTGTGGGTTTTGCGCCTCCTTTGAAGCCGAGCTCCGCTCTCATCGCATTGGCTGACGATGTTATTTTTGTCTCTAGTTAATCAAAGAGTACGATGCAAATGTGTCCGCTCTCTTCAAGAACTTCCTCCGCGCCGGGAAGCGCGATCTTGTGGTGAGACGACGCCTGCTGGAGTGGATCGGTGGGTGTCTGCAGGCCAACCGGGCCCGCAAGCAACTCGCCAGCATGATGGGCCACGGCGGACCGGCCGACGAGACCAATTTGCAGCAGCAGGCGGAACTGGCGAGCGATGGATTCCTCAGCAACGTCGCGAGCCTCTGTGTCCAGCTCTGTGGACCCCTCCTGGCGGCATCTTCAGAGTCGGCGGGAACCAAGAGCACCTCGCTGGATATGCTTAAACCGGATTACGTGAAGTCGGAGACGGCCAAATGTGTTCTGCCAGGTGAGTAAGCGGCTTGGAGGGCACGAGACTGCACCATTTTCACGGTGTGTGTCGCTCGAAATAGAACTGCATCACCATCCTTTCCGATCCCAGTGCGTGGGCGTCTACGATTCGTGACATCAAAGAAGCCTGCGTGACCACGAGACACGCAGGTGCAATGTGGCACCAGAGGTGTGTTATCCGCCGGTTGTTGGGGGTGATTGCTTCCCAGTAGGGGGTGAGCGCCAATGTTAGGGCTCTACAATGAGTAAATCAATGCACAATTAAGTTTAACCGTTCGCTCACCCCTCCCGCACAGAACTGTCCCAAGAGACAACAATGAACCACCAGCCCAAGCCACTGGCGTCGTTTCAAACGTCCGATTGTGGTGCAGAGGGGGGAGGAGGATATCCGCTTCTGACGGAGATCTTCTTTCTCGCACACGCGGCCTTTCGCCTCGCCTTCCAACCACTCGCCGCCCTCCTGGTTGAGACCAATCGGCAGCTACACCAACTGGAACAAGAGAACATCTTGCAGGGTGGCGGCGCTGGTTTCAATCCCATGGGAGGCAATACCGGAGGCAAGTTTTGAGTTTTTTCTTCCTCCTCCTTCTTCTCTACCTCCGCCCCCCCCCCAAATCTCTTCAACAACCGCCCCGGCATCGTTCCTACCTTCGCTTCTAGCTACTGCGCATCATGGTGTAAACCTTGGCGGTACGTGTCTACATAAGGAGCCGCCCATTGTTCCATAGTGACTCGGAATCACCAACACTTACTCCCCCCCCTCGAAATACTTCCAACCTCCTCGCCCATATGCCGGGCATCCAGGGCTAGAGCTTTTCGCTGCATCTGCAATGGAGACTACCCGAGAGTTGGAGCACCAATCTATGACCCGCTTTACAATAAATCGATAACCCATGGCGGGAAAATAACTGAAAAAACACGCGAGCGCCCGCGAACTGTCGGTTGGAGGGTCGTCTGCATCCTTACTGTTGGGAGTAGAAGGAGGCAAGAAGCCGACGAAGACGACCCTCCTCTTCGAGCCTTGTTGAAGACGTTGAAACCAAAACAACACCTACATCGGGGACGGCCAGTACTACCCATGGGTCCTGGTGCAGCCTCTAGTGTCTCGGGGTGTTGGAATTGATACAGAAATGAGAGTTGAAATATCGCTGGTATCGCTCGTGTCTGTTCGATTGGCGGAAGATCCCGGGCTGCCAAAGGCTTCACACCTCCCAACTGCGCCTATGGTTTTTAATAACGTTTTCGGTAGTTGGTCTTGCATTATTTGCCTCAAATTTATGATATTCGACTTTGATTTACACGTAATCGCCCGCATCCACGACCCTCATAATAATTATCACAGTAATCGCTTTATTATGCACGCGTGGACACGTATCCGGCAGGCAAGGAGTTTAATTATGTTGGGTTGGTCGATAATCCTCTAGGTAACCGGATTAGTTGTGTCTCAACGTGTCAGTTTGTCACGGTAACCAACTGGGGCATCAACAATAGCTTTGATACGCTTTGAGCTCGCACAAAGTCGTGTTGACCTGGAGACGAAATTATGGGGTGAAGTAATGGACGTTTTGCACAAATCTGTTCTCGAGGAATGCTTGATGGATACGGCAGAAGGCTTGTCTCAGCGACACCGCTCGAGTGTTAAGGTCAAGTGTGTTACACAACTGATGCCTGTTTTGTGGTGGTTGAAAACGCCGAAGGATAAATTTGTTTAAGCATTGATGGATTTTGCCGCAAGATCTCTGATTTCGATCGTTCCATTGTTGTTTAGATCGTTTCCTGCAGTTTTGCATCCGTGAACGTACCTCCCGGTTTCTCGAACAATCGGCCGTTCTCGGCTGCCCCAACCGGTTACACAACTACCTGGCTCTAATCGCATCCACGTGTTGTTTTCTGCTTCGAATTCACCAAACGGAACCCTCCGCGCTTTCCCAGTTGCCGGAATTCCTTGTTGAAAACATCGTCGAGCTGGTGGGCTACCTGCGTCGTTTCAACGACGATTTCATCGAGGTGTGTTTTTTGTAATATTACGCCTACTTAATACTTGGCAGTAGGGTGTATATTTTAAGGCACGAATTAACCCCTCCGCCTCTTCAGTCCATAGATGCGGCTGATATAGCGCTGATGCCGTTGCTGCAGTTTGCAATCGCCTTCATGCAACACACAACCACCCTGTCCAATCCCCATTTGCGTGCAAGTCTTGCTGAAATCATCGAAACGCTGATACCCCTGAGAGATGACGAGGAATGGGAGAATGGCCAGCGAGCCAACGGTGGAAATCTCTTCACAGCTTCGCGCCTAATGTTGTAAGTAGTCTTTGACGCCTCTCGTGCTGGAACATGGTCTCGGCTTCGCGCTGAAATCTAGTTGCATCCGAGAGGTGTAAACTTAAACTCCACCTCGTCTTCCAGATTAAATAAAGGTGTTGCATTTGGCCTGTAGGAGTGGCCACTCCCCCCAGGCTATGAACCCTTCAAACGAATTGCTACCGATTATGTAGGCCTATGATGTCGCTATCGTTTGCGCGTGTTCTCTATGGCGGGATCTTCTGGGAAAGCTGATGACATCAGGTCCACAGACTTACTCAACATCTTTACGAATTACGTAAACTTTAAAAACGACACTCAGTTCTCAGTCTCGTCAAGTAAAGACGAAAATAGTTGTCTCCATTGCTCGTAATTCATTTTTATCCGTGAAAGGTGTTAAGGGTACCCGGGTGAGGAAGAGAGCCCCTGGCTGTCGCGGGTGGGGTCTATAATGACCTTTCGGTATATCAAACGCATATACAGTGAATACATGCACTTGCCTAATCCATTTCCCGACAAAGAAGAGTCCGTGAACGCATAATCCTCGGTCGAATAATACCATTGGCTACGCGTAGTTGTGCTGGGAGACACCCCTACTGATCAGCAAACGGTACTAAGCCGAATTAGCGACCTTGCAATGGCAGTCGCCGTATACCAAAGGCCCGCGAACGTTGAACCCAGTTGATAGAAGCTGTGAGCCCACGGAACATCTTTTTCTGCCTTTCCCTAGCCAAAAACGCGAGCAACTGGTCTCAAGTCCCCAGGGCGGCGACGACGACGACGGACACCTCAAGCACGCAGTTGCCGCTCTCCTGACGGCCTTCGTTTCCATCGAACTGTCGCCGGGCACCGAGTCGGCCTCGGTCGCGGGTTCCGGCAATCCGGAAGGCACCTCGGCGGCCTCCGCAGCCGAGAGTGCGGACGCCGTCCAGACGGCCTCCGTGAGCTTCGAGGAGAAATTCCGCTACCGACGACCCATGTATGCATGTCTGCGCTTCTGGTTCGGGAAGCCCGTCTATGACGCCCAATTCAAGGTAGTCACACACACACACACACACCCACTCGCTCATTCTCACATAAAAGGGGCATTACCGGTTCGGCGCTGCTGCTTTGTCCTCAGGCCTCTTATATTTCCAGTTGTTGTTGTTGTTGTTGTTGTTGTTGTTTATTTGGGTCGTTAAAGGGTTGACAACACAGAGAAACGATCAACCCCTCTACAACGCCGTCGTCGGCCACGTTCCGCGTCGGTCAAACCGGTGCCAAGGTTGTCTGTTTGCGGTGCTGAGATTTCGCTTGTTTCAGCTGGGAAAAGACGCTATTGCCCATCTAGTGACCATTTGACGCTGTTTCCTAACTAATCGTGCTGCTTTTTTCTTTACCCTCCCCAACATGAACCAATGCGTGGGTCCACGCCCGGTGAAATGCTCTAGAGGCGTGTCAGCTTGAGGCGTTTCGTTCGCTTGCTATTGAGCGCTACTGTTGTGTTGCATTAGTAGCTTCATTTCCCCCGTGAAAAGCCTTAATTTCCCACTTTATAACTTCATTATCTTCACCAATTGGTAATTTGCAAGTAAATTCCCACGCTCTTATTGGCCTGCTATTTTCATTGGCTGTCCGAATCCTCATTCGGTTGGCGAGGCCCTCGAGGGTGAAGCTGGGGACGCCACCAATAAAACTAGATTTCCGAGAATATGACAACACCCGGTTTATCCAATAGCAGTCGAATACCCCCTAGGGGCGCGCACTATACAGGGGCTAAAGGTACGCGGAAGCTGTACAAAATCGCAGCAGTGCTCGTGGGAGATTGGTCACTCGTCTTCTCACTCGTCTTCTAGGACCTGGAAGGCTTGACAATGCAGCACATGGACGATGCGCGTCCCCCTCTGCTTCTTCAATTTCTGTCGCTGCTGATCAACGACGCGACGTTTTTGTTGGATGAGGCAATAAGTTTTCTCGTCCAACTGAAACAAAAGGAGCGAGAACGCGACGCCAATGGTGGCAGGTATGTCTAGGCTGAGCTGGGTGGAAACAAATATTGAATTTGTGCCGCCATCTCCAACTAGAGCATAAACCGGCTTCGTGGTGGCTTGACATGGAAGTTGGACCCAGGTCTCTTGGCAACATGATCGGGCAACCTGCTGGTGCTGGCGTGGGTTCCCACTGATGGGCAATCGTCGCCGTAGTTGGCGTGTAGCTACTTCCCCTGCCAGAGGTAGGAGCCAGCTTCTTGGATGTCGCCGGTTTACGGGGCAGCGGTCGCTGAAGGTCATTATAGACCTCCCCACCGCGACAGCCAGGGGCTCTCTTCCTCCTCCGGATACCCCGAACACCTTTCACTGATAAAAATGTATTACGAGCAATGGAGACAACTATTTTCGTCTTTACTTGACGAGACTGAGAACTGTGTGTCGTTTTTAAAGTTTACGTAATTCGTAAATATGTTGAGTAAGTCTGTAGACCTGATGTCATCAGCTTTCCCAGAAGATCCCGCCATCGAGAAAACGCGCAAACGATAGCGACATCATAGGCCTACATAATCGGTAGCAATTCGTTTGAAGGGTGTATAGCCTGGGGGGAGTGGCCACTCCTACAGGCCAAATGCAACCCATTTATTTAATCTGGAAGACGAGGTGGAGTTTAAGTTTACACCTCTTGGATGCATCTAGATTTCAGCGCGAAGCGGAGACGATGTTCCAGCACATGGGGCGGTTGACGCGATATCACATATCTCTCGGTTTGGACACAATTTCAACCCTTAGACGCCTGGTTTCCCTATGTCCTCGCGTGGTGACGCATCAAGTCCTTGTGGACAGAATAGCGTGCATGCTCAATTACTTCCTTGCAAGACTGGTAGGTCTTCAATCCAATCCACTAATTATGTAACCGTGGCAGCCATATTCGTATCCATGTTTCTCCTCTCTAGGTTGGACCAAAGAGTGCCGAACTAAAGGTTCGTGACAAGGCATCTTACGGCTTCCGCCCAGAACTCTTTGTTCGTGAAATCTGTGAAGTCTACATAATTCTTGGACTCGACGCACAAGACACCGCTGGTAAAGTGTAGCATGTGCCCCCGACCTAAACCGTCTCCAGCAGGAGTTCATAAGAATTCTGGTTGTTTTAGATCCGTCGTCGGTTGTGCAGGCATTCAGGCGCGCTGTTGTAAGCGATGGACGATCGTTCACCAAGGATCTGCTTAATCAAGCACTGAATGTCCTCAACAGAGTTTCTCCCGACGCCACACTCGTAGAAGGTTTCGAAAAAGTCACAAGGGCCCTCCAGGTTCGCACACTATTTCGCTTGGTATCTCCTATTTATTAAATTCTTATAACTATGTTTGCTTCCAGGTGGAGAGTGTCGCTGCGACCGAGGACGACATTGATTGCGAAGACGCACCGGAAGAATTTTGTGATCCAATTATGGGCGAAATAATGGAAGATCCTGTGAGGCTGCCAACATCTAACATTGTCGTTGACCGGAAGACAATCTACCGTCATTTACTCAGGTGGAGTTTGGCTTATGATTAATTCAGCAGTGACACCATTTGGCGTAGTAACACAACGTTTAATTTCGTAGTTGTGCAATCGACCCATTTAACCGTCAACCTTTGGAAATGTCTATGGTTATCCCGGAGCCGGAATTGAAAGCTAAGATCAACGAGTGGATCTCCGTGAAACGTAACAACCGATTGCAACAATAAGCCAATCGTGAACCAACCGCTGTGATGCATGACTTCCCTGGACTTCGTGTTTACAACAGTCCAGTTTAATTATTGTATGTTTTTTTTCTGAAGGACCTTAATCCCTATTTCAAAAATAAAATATCTAAATTGTTACGAATTTGGTCTAATAATTGTTATAGAAGGGTACAAGTTATATAACGAGTATATTGAAAACCAACATGCAAATACACCCTGTGGTTAGTTATGCGTAACCGTGTAAGTAATTTCCAACAAATACATGCAGTTCAAAAGATGATTAAGAAGTACACATTATATTGAGCAAATAAAAATATGACAAACTAGGACTGCTTGGCGGCCTCGGTTGTGATAACATTAAGTTTCCTCTTCGACTGTACAGATACTGTCGGTGTGTTAAGCGAAATGTAGTGATATAATACTACCATACAAAATAAACATAATCCGGCGACATTTACAAAAACTGTTAGTTGAACATCCGTAATCATAATTGTTTTTTAAGCAATGAGCCTTATATGACGTAGACTATTCTGGTCAATACAAACGAAGGATATAAAAAGGTTTCGTTTGTGGATGCACAATGTATTTATTTTAATTTTAAACTTTTTCTGGAATTAATTGTAATTTATAGTTTAAGATCTCCACAATAAGGTATCTATTTCATGGGATGAACGTTTTAGCTTGATTCAAATTCTTTTAAGACGTTGATTATTGGTTTGTATTGTTTTCATCTTCCGGTGAAACGTCTGTGTATTATCTTATGGTTAAGAAAACGGAGACTTCGTTTTACGATAATGGTGGTCGCTTTATCAAGCCGCTGTTCGACGGCAACACGCCTGGCATGGTGTGGTAGGTGAAAAAACACCAGTGTCAGTTTAACCTGCATACAATTGTGAGTTTCGGAAGATAAAACTTTCCAAACTCAGCCATGGCCAGAAAGTTTACGCTGATGTAAGGTCATGGGGACTAAATCATTCAACATAATAAGAATAACAATACTATTAATGAAAATCGTTTCTGATATTCTGCTTCACCTGACTGTGTTGTGATATGCAGCCTTTCGTGTGGTTATTAAACGGTAGGTGCCATCCGAATATCGCAAATCTTCTAAACCACAGCTGGGAGCCTGTTGATTGCGGAGAACGTGGCGTATTCCTGGAAGCCTAAATTTAGCGATCGAAAATCCTGTGAGTATGTTGAAATGCAGTAGCATTTAGAGATTCCAGTTGAGACGCTGCGGAATAGAAGGAGTGAACGATAACAAAAAAACAAAAGTCTTCCCTTTCCCATATGGTTGTAGTTGGCTTGAAATGTGTTGATAACGAATGGGCGCGCCATTCGTTAGCCAGAATGTGTGTTGGTTCGTTTGAGACGCAACAATCGTATCAGTCCGGGGCGAATTGATTGAATCAAACACGAATAATTTGAGCCTCGACAGACTATATATCCAACTGTGAGGTAGAATAGATAAAACGTTCTACGCACGGTTGAGAACTCCCCGATTCATTTATCCCCATTCCACGGACACGTACAAATGGTAAATCTAACCGTATCATGTTATAGTTAAATAAATATTGATGGAGGTGGCAACTTAGTAGGCATGGGCGACGGGTTCCTGTCATTCTGGGTAGATTTTTTTATAGGTCACAGGCTTAACTTCGATTGATTCGATCGCAAATTTAGCCTCCAACAAAAAATACAAGTAACCGTGCGTCAACGTGGGCTGTCTCGGAGTAGCGGCTGTATTTTCTTGTTGAGCCCCTATTATAGATAAGGCCGTTCAATTTCCTTCATTACGCCTGGGGTAAAGATCAAATATTTGCAGTTTGAGCGTTGTTAGGGAGGCAGATTCCACGAATGCACGTGGAGCGTTCTGGGTAAATGCTTTGGTTCTCATTTTATAGAATACCTAGAATGCTTAGTTACATGTTAATTTAGAAGCGTTTCGTGAGCTCTAGATTTCCTCAATCGGTAATCGCATACACACAATTTTTCGTATATTCTGCGGTGTTATACTTATTCCTCCGGTAGACCAATTAAGAAAAGTGAAGGAAATTGTACGCGATGGAATAAAGAAGGAAAACACGGCCATATATAACTAGCTAAAGTGCTTGCATATCTCTACGGTCTATACGTTGTAGAAAATGCTTAAGAAATAATCTCAATTGAATAAATAATCATTATGCACAAAAGCCTGTACCTTAAAAAGACGTTATCACAGTAGTTATACCAATGAATTTTGTGCATTCACGAGACTTCGATGCACTTTTAAGCGTTTGGTGCATTTGTATTGTCCGGGTTTTAGTTTATTTTCTAAATTGGATGGTTCGGGTCATGACGTGTTAGAAATACGCGTCTCGTTGGCGCGTCAACTGAAAAGGTTGACTCGTTTTATTTGGCCTCTTTTTTAATATTTTTGTATAATGGCAGAAAATGGATTAGATTTTGCAACTGTCATCCAGGAGTTCCTCGATGTAAAAAGAAATCGAGGAACCGGAAGTGACATTGTTTTCGAGAAATGTCTTGTTGTACGTTACTCGATTCATTTTTACAAATTCTTTATTTCCGTAATGTTTATACTTGATACAATAGTAAACTCGTTGAACACTCAAATTCTGTGTTCAAAGTACTAACTGTCGTATCTTTTTTAATTCCCGTGTATTAGTCAAGTAATGAACTCACTATTTATTCTATTGTTATAGGCATTCCAAATAACCGTTGTGCAGAAGTGGGTAGACTTACCCCGGATTGTTGCCATCATTAATAACTCGGATGCAAATCAAAGCGTGTGAGCTTTTATATTGCGTTCTAGTTATTTTAAACATAGGTTAACATTAGATCGGAATCACCCAGGCGTGGTTTAAATTATCTATCTTTATATATTTTAAATTCATATTCAAGGATAAAGAATTTAGCACTTTTTATTATAACTCGCGCGGTTGTATTCATCTTTTTTTGCAGCCTCTTCGTCTTTGTGGGCACGCGAGTGTCCGAGACGGTTGTTAATTATCTAGCAACGGACCACATGATTGCGTTGGATTCATCACTTACGTGCGAAGCGGGTACATTCTTCGAAATTTAATTTCGGATGAACTCTTAATGTTTCTTTCTGCCTGATATTTTTTCAAGTCTGTGGTTTATCGTTTGTGTAGTCATCTCCTACTAGGGGCTTCGTGGATGTCGTAATTAATGAAATGTGTAGCCTCGGGAATAATTCACAGTTGAATTATATGCGCCTCGGAGGTGGGGTCATTTATCGCTTTTCGTCCATAGTTTTTGGGGAAATCAAACAACTGTGACAGGCCACGTGTGTTAGTTGACTGCCAGGTTCAGGGGAATTGCCATTACAGGTGGCATTACAGACCCACAACCCGAGTTAGTTATCGTCTCCATGGTTTCGCTGCCCGGTTTTTTGTTTTGGTGTGCGGTTTTCTCAATTAGGCAGTGTATACCGTCGATACAGTGCGTTTGTTTCTTGTTTTAGACCCCGAGAAGCCAGTCATGAAGGTTACTGGTCGAGATTTGTCATCTGGTCGTTCCGGTTTAATTACGAGAGGCCAAAACGCCGTAAGAAAAAGAAATGGGAATACCGAGAGAAACCTTCCTAACCAGGTAGATAAGGACATATTCAAACCTATACGCCTACCCGGTTGTTAGAGATATTTATATTGTTGTACTATTTTGGGGATATAGAGCACTACACCTGCTGATGATAGAGTTAGCGCCAGTCTTTAGTCTCAACTATCAGCCGTAGCTTTGTGGTTCGCGGTAGCAGTTGACGAAACGCAGCAATTTGATATAGACAGTTAGACGCAGAGGACTATTCCACAATCGAGAATGCCGCCGAAATTTGGCGAGGAGAAAAGGATGCCAGGGAGAACTAGGCGCGTGTTCACTTTCGTGATAATTTTCGGGACTTTTATCTCCTCCTCTTACCCATGGTTCCAGGTAGCTGTATGTCTTCATACGACCCTTGTCAACCGCTAAACCATATAAAGGCTAGTTTCTCGTCCCCAGCCCTGCGTGTGTAGACATGCTCACCGCCGACAGGCAGAGAAGGATGTGGAGATCAACGGTATTATCCATGAATGGGGCTTATCTTTCAGTAGGAGACATTCGGACGCAATCTACGATGACGATATGCAGTGTACTTGCATTATTATCATTCAGTTCAATCCCTAGGTTCGGCTTCGTTCCCTGACGTTTGAATTTGAAAGCGTTATCGCCGCCAATCAATTCCGCACAGAATTGGGACTGCAATTGTCCACTGCCTCTTTTCATTCCTTATCATCGTCTTCCTCACCTGCGTCCCCCCAACAAATCAACCTCGACAGTTGGTTGGACAAATACAGGTGCGTAATCGTAACCCCCCGACGCGTGAAATGTCATGCTGCGCATTCATCGTCGTCGATTCCAGCTGGCGGCTTTGAGAATGTCCGTTGCCTGGCAGCGCCTACCCGGGCAAGGTCACTGCTGGAGACGTTTCTGGTCTGTTTCAGAACCGCTGCAGCCGACGACGACGGCGTTGTAGAATGGTTGGAAGGTTTTACGCATTTCGTCGTTGAAGAGCTGGTTAGGCCAGTTCGCTTTTGAGAGGCGTCGTGAAAAAATATTCCCAAGAATTTTCATGCGCAAATTCGGAAGTTTGGATTGGTCATATGTAAGATGCAGGAATCCGAAATGTAGGGGTTCGATTAGTTGATGTGTCTCACTGGGCGATTCCACGGAAGAGGAGCGACCCACAAGAAGAGAAAATATTTTCAGGTGACTTTACCACCTTTAGGATGGACATTTACCGTGGTCGTCGAAACTCTGTCGCAAGCCTATCGGACTCAACCAAACGACTGATACCACTCGTCCACAGCCTGGAGGACATGCCCTCCAAATCCTCCTCCTCCTCCAACACCCTACCCTACCACAATCCCGATCGCAGCAGCAGCAGTTCCTTCTCCGCCTCATCGTCTTCTACCGAGTACGATGATGGCGTCGACGCCGCCCTCACCTATTCCGCCTCTGTGCCCGACTTGGACGAGGCGGGAAGTGAAGAGGATGGGAATTTTCAGTGGAACTCTGGTGATTGTGCGCTCGACGAATCCACAACCTCGATGCTGGAAGCGGTGGCCAAATCGGCGATTGAGTCGAGGCTCGGTCGTTTGGAGCCTCGCGCTGCTCTGGTAAGCTGATTTGCTTCTAAATTTCCTGATTTAATTGGAAATATAGCCCTTCCCCATAGCATTGTTATTCGCGCCATGTGGGTTGACAAACGGAGATGGGCCATTGGCCGGCGGTTCGCGTCTACAGCGCGGCAATCCATCCAATCCCCGCAAATGGTTGCGAAACCTGACTAATGCGTGTTGTCGACACACTATTCGACCACTGGTGGCATTCTACGACTGGGATTGACATCGAAATGTTTCGCAAAAAACGGGGCGGTCGCACTGCCGAAGACGCGAAATCTGTTGCCCAGAGGTTGTGCCTCGCGGGGAGAACGCGCCTCCCCGCAGATGCTTTTCGAGTGTGCTCTTTTTATCGCGGGTTTATTTTCCCAGAGTTCCTCAGATGCCCCAGCCGTGGCATCTTCTCAAATAAGTCTCGCCAATCCGGAGACGCAAACGTGCGTTTTTATTTTTATCCTTAAAAAGCTCTTTTATGTAACCTAAGCAGTATCGCCACCATGGTTGTTGCTGCGCCGCCAGCTTCACTTGGGATGTCGCGGCTGACACCCCCATCGCCTTTTCAGCGATCTGTAAAACCCACGAATCATGATGTTTTGTTAACCCGGGACACCTCTAGGCGCTACCCAATCCGGGTGGCAGTATAACCTCACCGGATCTACTCGTTGACTAAAGACGGGCGAATCGATTTCCCCGACTGTCTAACGACTCGTTTCTCCACCCTCTGCAGGGTAACGACGGGCTACTTTATGCCCGACCCGCACTATCGATCGCGTCTCAATGGCGACCCCGCCGTCAAAAGGAAACTGGAACAGGACGAGTCGACCTACAGCACCTGGAAGACCCTGAACCTGTTCATTGGCTCCTGGAACGTCAACGGGAGACAGGACGCTCTGGTCAACCTCGACGCCTGGATGCGTCGTCCTCCCGGGGAGCCTCCTGCGGATATCTATGTATTCGGGTAAGCCCTTTTCGTCATCACCGTCGTCCGCGTTTCTGGGCAACTACGAACGTAGGCAGGTACGATCAAAGCCGGCATGGGACGCCTCAACTTGCGTTCCATCTACGCCGTGCGCCCCTTGGGTCCGAACTCATCAGGCAACAATCTGCTCCGATCGCGACATTCACGGAGCAGCCGGTGGTGTATTTCGTCCTTGGAGAGCTGATCATGTCGCTCCCCTTTCAATATTCGTCGTATACTTGGACCAGGTTTGACAACCGTAGATGACAGCAGAGTTAGCGCCAACATGTGTGGCAGATTCCGATCAAAAGAACCCTTTGAGCCACCCGGTGTCTCAACGTTCTTCTGGTTCCAGAAAAATATCCAAAAAAACCGCAATTCGGTGCGTCTCTGGTTTACTTCTTTCGTGGGCTCGTTGGTGTTCTCTCATTCCCCCAAAAAGAGGACAGATGCATGGGGACTTGATTTTGTGGTGCTGCCAGCCTAACCGCGAGTCCTCCTCCTTCTCCCACCTCTCTCTCTCTCGCTCGCTCCAGATTCCAGGAACTTGACCTAAACCTCGCCGGCATGGCTCTTAACAAGCAGACTGCCTCGCCCCTCGAGCGGAAGTGGCTCTGGCTCATCGAGACCTCCGCGGGTGGCCTCCTGCGCCAGGTGGCCCCACCCCCGACGACGACGACTTCTTCTTCTTCGGGGCCCGGAGGTGCCGCTGCGTCCGCCCATCGCCACTCGTCGAAAGTCAGCGGCGGCGGCGGCGGCGGCTGCGGGGGGGCGGGCTACCGTCGTCTGGCGATTGTCCGTCTCGCGGGACTCCTTCTCGTCGTCTACGTGTCGCATCGGCTGCACCAACGCGCCGGCGTCTC
Source organism: Proteocephalus fallax (assembly GCA_028672205.1). Taxonomy (NCBI): domain Eukaryota; kingdom Metazoa; phylum Platyhelminthes; class Cestoda; order Proteocephalidea; family Proteocephalidae; genus Proteocephalus; species Proteocephalus fallax. The sequence continues at coordinate 151,083 of JAPUBX010004006.1, read as the reverse complement.
CGAGGTCGCCGTTCAAGCTGTGCCCACGGGAATGTTCAACGTCATGGTGAGAGCCGCTTTTTCGGGCAGCTGGGGGGATGCCAACCATCCTGGCTGTGGCAGCGCGTCAGAAAGAGTTTTGACTCTGGCCGGCACAAAACATGACCAGTTGTAGAAGGGTTGGACACAGCTCCTACTCGGTGTCGTCTAGTCACGCCACTCTCCGTTGAGATTCGTCGCAGACACCCGTGGTTGTGTCGCTCCAGCTTCCTGACATCTTCCACGTGAATGATACGAATTGCGGCACGGTGATCGGGTGTGTGAGGCGCGTCGCGTTGTATTGATTATTTTGGTCAGCGATCGAAACCCATTGGGAAGCGGGAATTGCGGGGGTATAAAGGACCCTTATTTTGGCAGTAATCTCCTTAACCCCCCACAAAACCAAAAACATCAACAACGGGTATCGTCGTGTCCACATGTTGTGCTGAAGACGTCGATGGGTACCGTCGAAGCTGGGTCCAGAACCGGGCCACAATCCGCCCTCCAGCTTGGCTCTCGATCGCCCTGTTTTCGCAGCCACCAATTAGCGACTTTATTGAAGGCGCATCATCCGTTCGCCAAAAAGAGGAATGTCCCGGCAAACTCGTAAGCCGGTGGTGACTGTGCATTTTTTGACAATCTTGTGTTGTCTAGGGTAATAAGGGCGCAGTTGGACTGCGGCTAACCGTCTACAACCACTCGCTGTGCTTCGTCAACTGTCACCTAGCCGCTGGAACTGCTAATTGCGAGCGCCGCAACCAGGACTACAGCGAGATTATGCGCAAAATGGTATTTCACCGACGGTCAGTTGTCGAGGGGCTGCAATACCTCCGGATTACCGAACATGAGTAAGCACCCGTCGTTTTGATAACATGTCTGCCAACCGCTTTCCGGTACCTTCCTGTCCCTACTCCAGGGCCCGCCCTCTCGTTTTAGTCAACCCTACTCCCGCTGCCCAAACCACTATTATCTCCTGCTCCTCCTCAATCTCCTTCGCTCACCCCTCTGTCCCCCCTACACCTCCTGCCCACGAAAGGAGTCCCCCAGCAGTTACAACCCCCTCCCTCACTTCCTCATTCTCCACCGTCCAATTTTCGTGTTCCTTATTGGTGGTTTTTCTGTGTTGAAAGAGCTTCTTTTCCCAATTTGTAAGCCCCTAACCGAAGATCCGCGTCCATTTTCAGCCAAGTGTTCCTGTTTGGCGATTTGAATTACCGCATCGTCGGATTGGATGTGGCCGATGCTCTGCGTTGTGTAACTCGCAAGGACTTCGCTACCCTTCTCGACCACGATGAGGTGAGTACTCCCCGACAAACCCCTTTTTTGTGAAACAACTAGACTCCACTTTATTTTACACCCAGTTACCCTTATGTGGGAGTGGTGTTCAGTTCGAAGTACATCACCTCGGCCCCTTCAATGGGCTTTGGACTCAAAGCGATCGCGTGGTTTAAATTGTTTGTCGTGGAGGATTTTAGGCCGTTTACCCCGGTAGTTCCTTCAACGAAACAGCAGTAACGCTCCCCATTGGGGCTCTCTGCTGCGGGGATCTTGCGAGCGACCGCTTTCCCGGCCAATACCCGCCTATCAGCGGTTCACCCTCGGCTGTGTCCGCTGCCGTGTGTAGGCAGGCAGCTTGACACCCAACTCGCACCTGTGGCTCCAAGAAGCTGACTGCGGCAGCGGCCACACCCCGGTAAACCGCTTGACAGGCGGGCTTAACGAGGCGGTGGTAGCTGGGAAATAAATCTCTCATTAAAAAACGATGGAAAACCCACCGCGCTGGATGCAGGAGGTCCATATGAGCATCCAACGGTCGGGCATCCTCGGTTAAGACTAGATGGTACCGGGCGCGGAGAGCCACAACAACAACAACAACAACAACAACAACAACGGATCTGACAACACCCTCGTGCACGCCTTGCAACCTGTCGAAGAACTTGCGCCCCCGGACGGGCCAATGTTGCTTCACTTAACCAGCCCGCCAAACGGCGGCAGGCCCTCACCAACGCCATCTCGTCGCGTCTACTTGCGCACCCCTGGGAGAAGCAACCTGTCGGCCTTCGGTCTAAGATGATTGGTGTCTATCGCGCCGCTATCCGATCCGTCCTAACTATGTACGGCGGTGAAACCTGGCCACTGCGTATCGAAGACACCAGGAGATTTGAAGTGTTCCATCGCTGGTGTCTGCGACTAATCCTGAGAGCGGACTGGCGCGAAAAGCTCTCCGACCACGAAATAAGACGCCGATTTTCAGACGCGGAGAAGACGTCAACTCTTATACAACGCCGCCGTCGGCTGTTGCGGTTATTCGGTCACGTTCTGCGCCCCCAGCGAGAGAGTTCTGTCTGTCGCCGCTCTTATGCACGGATTGGCGCTGCCGAGTCGGTGGATCAGCACCGTAACGTAGGAGGTCGAGCGATTAGAGCTACAGAAGGTCTTCGGGATGCGCCGTTGGAAACAGAACTGGATCGCTTTCTGTTCTTACCTGGCAGCTGCCTCCAATCGCCGCGTGTGGGTGGGTGGGCGGCTTCCATCCGCGAAATCCACGAAGCTGCCGGTTGCTCATCCTCTGGAAAGGGCGGAGGAGCAAGTCGTCAGGCAGCTGCTCGTAGGCACCGAGGCGAGAGTTGCGTATCAATGGCCAAACCGCCTGATGCCCTTTTATAAACCCCTTGGTTTTGATGATGAAATATGCCATGGTTGTCCGTTACCTATTTGGCGACAGGCAAATTCGAGGCTACATGTCACGAATCGGAGTTGTGAGCGCACATCTGATTGGACGGATTGCTGCGCGATAGACGCGAACCGTTGCCCGAAGAACCGTCTCTGTTCGCCCCACAAGATAGGGCACATCTGATTGGATGGATGTGTCGGATCTGTCGCTCACTGCATTGCGATCACGCGCGAAAACTCTGCAAATGAAGCAAGACATTTACAGTTTTACCAGAAAAATCGCATCTCCATTTCAGCTTATTATTAACCAACGCGCAGGTGGCAACCCTCAACGTGATTTCACCGAGGGCAAGATCGACTTCCCCCCGACCTACAAGTTCGACCTCACCACCAACTTCTACTATACGAGGTGAGCCATGATGATGATGATGCTTAAATCACGTGTCCCTAGCGTGCCGTTCTTTCTCTGCTCCTGAAGTACAGAGTCTTTCAAATTTGAGTTTCTTTTTCTAAGTCCAATTATCCACTTAGTTTGAAAGGAAAATCACTATCTGTTTATTGATTTTCATATCTTAGAGGGTCTACCATTTACGAATGATATATATTACAAATGATCATTCTCAGCGTAGACAATTCGCTATTGTTTTATTGACGAGCAACGGGATAGTTTTGATGAAAAAATCATCAGTTCCCTAACGAAACTCATTTCCATTGTTTTATGGGAAACAAACAAAAGTGTCGTATTTGGGCATTTTCTGGGAAGCCTTTTCCATTCCTCTGTTGCTGATTGGTGCGCATTTTGTCTGGTGGTGTGTGATTGGATAATTAAGCCCTCAAAAATTACCCAAAAGAATCTATATCTGTAAATGTGCACGCGGCTGTGGACATTTTCAATTTATCCTTCATACATTGCCGATTCTCTGTTATATATAAATGTTTATCCCGCTATGGCTGCTTAATATTTGCGTGAGAGAGAACCACCGTTCAAGAAGACAAAGTCGTATTGCGGGCGCTTAACAAAGCCTTTATACGTGTGTGTGTGTGTGTGTGGATTTTCGTCTCCTTAATGATCTCAAACTGTTGGAGAAAAACACGTAATTTTACTTAAACGTTTCTTGGTATCCTATTATTGGTTCGCAGTTTGTTTCAGTCGAACTCTCTTCTCGGATTGGCCCATTCTTCGTAATCGCTCCGAACCAAAAATAAATCAACCCTTTATTGCCCCCCGCGCGCCTAGCGTCTTAATCTGCCCCATCTACCTTTCAGCGAAGGTCGGATACCCTCCTACTGTGATCGAATACTTTGGCGGGGCAAGTTTGTCGAACAGCTGTGCTACCAGTCGTGTGGTTGTCTGGTGGTATCTGACCACAAGCCAGTCTCGGCCTACTTTAAGATCGGTGTAAGTTGGCTATTCCGCTTGTGACGCCATTTATCGGGGGTTAAATGGGCTTGCGTACTAGCCTGTGTGGCCGAGCCGAGATCAGCATTCCGGGCTGGTTGATCTGCGCCGTTTAGAACTGCTGAAAGTGTTCGGAGTGCGTCGCTGGAAACGGAACAAGACCACAATCTGCTCCGATCGCCGCGTGTGGTTGATCTCCGATCCGTGAAATCCATGAAGTAGGCCGCCCAATCTTCTGACAGGAGCTAGCTGCGCCAAAGAGTGATAGCAAGCCGGGCTTTGAGGCAGACGTTAGCGCTAGTGCGTCAAGGTGAAAAGACTTAGAAACGGAGCGTCAACATGGCGTCAATCTCTTCGGCGTAATGAAGCCCGCTCACTCCACCTTAGATTGATGAGCCCACGACTGGAACAAACTGGGGCCATCCCCTGATGATGATGATGATGATGATGATAGATTAAGCAATGGTTAGAACCCATCGGACATTCTGACAGGAGCGCAGAGTTTCGGCGCCAGCGATCTGCTAAAAGCAATCCCCATTCTGGTCGTGAGTGACCACCCTGGTTTCAGGTCACACGAAACGTTCTTCTTCTTCTTCTTCTTCTTCTTCTTCTTCTTCTTCCACCAAGGCACGCCGCGTAGATGGCCACCTCTTCTCGAAGGCCTACGAGGCGGTCATTCGCAGCCAGGATCTCTACTATAATATGCAGCTGCCCCAGGCCTCGCTCACCTCCCAGGAGGTCGAACTGGGCCCGGTGCGGTTTGAGGAAATCCACCAGCAGGCCATCACGCTCACCAACACCGGTCACTGCCACTTCGAGTTCAAGTTCACTCAGGAGGGTGCCGCCGTATTCCCGCCCTGGCTCAACGTTGAACCGCCCTGCGCGAGGGTCGAAAAAGGTGGGTGCTCCGCGCGCTGCCAAAATCGGGTTTTTAGTCGTCTCCTTCATCCTCCCACTGCACCACCTCCTCCCCCTCCTTGCCCACCGTTTAACCCTCCACCTCTCTCACGCCTCCTCCATTGGTCCAATTGGACTGTGTCCCTCTTTCCAGGCGAGTCCTGTGACATCACCTTCAATGTCTCAGTCACCCTGGACTCTGTGGCGGCCCTACAGAGTGGCGTCTCACCCCTCTCCTGCATCATCGTGTTGACTCTTATTGGCGGAAAGGACTACTTCATCTCCATCTCGGGGCGCTTCATTCCAACCTCTTTTGGTCTGCCCCTCTCGCTGCTCCTACGACTGCCCGACACCCCCATCGCCCTCCTACCCCCCGAGGAACTCCGGCAAATGGTGAGTCGGCCTGTGATTCGTCGCGGTAGGGGGGTGGTCGTATTTCTAAGTGCGGCTATCTCCCCGGCTAGAAGAGGAGGGGCTTTTGGTGCGCGGTTTGCGACATCTGGGAGTAGATCGCTTGCTCCTCTTCGCTGTCCGTCGGGGAATCTGGGACAGGGTTAAAGACGGAGTCCTCAGCGCCTCCCCGGAAACCCGCATTTTAGAAAAGCGCGCGCGTTATTCGAGGTGCTGTGGATTGCGGCCACAAACCCCCTGAAAGGAGCTCTTTAGTGATTCTTCGGCGAGGTCAACGGCGATGCGGGGGGGGGCTCCTAGACGGCTCCACCGCTGACGACAAAAAATGAAAGCGGGGCGTTATTATCCGAGACTGATTATAGATTTTTTTCTCGATTCGTAGATTCGCGAGTGCCGAATCGGCAACTGGCGTGAGGGGGAACCGAGCGTGGCGCGATCCATCGCGGCCCCCACTCCGTCGTCTGTCTTTACGATAGCCAAAGAGATCTACCGACTGACCAGTTTCATCTCTGCGCGGTTCGACGAGGTTGGTGGTGGTGGTGTTGCCTTGCCTTGCCTCTCCATGCCCCACCAAATCAACCTCTTGATATATATGAGCCGAGGCGCCCGTGAAATTGATAAGTTTGGTGCTCTCTGGGGAGTGGCCTTAGAGCGCTGCATCGACAGCGTTGAGCGACTGCGGCGAGACGAGGCGAGGCGCGTCTGTATTCAGCGAGGTCATTCCTAGTTGCCCCTTTCTTGGACTTGTCCGTCGAATTCAACCAAAAATTGACCGCACCTTGCGGTTTTATCCGCAGTTTAACCAGCCGGAGATCCACGGGGTGTTGGATTATGCCGCGGACAGTGGACCGGTAGGACCAACGGCCATTTCAATCCAATTTGCTGACCCCCTCCCCCCCCCCAGAGCCAGAATATAATATTGCAAGGCAGCGGCGTCCCGCGAGCCGCCCGATGGGGAGGAGAAGGCAGTGGTCGCCGCCGGTTTCAAAAAAAGCGACAGCGTTCGTCTCCTTCAGAGGCTTAGCGCGCTTTCTCTTCTGGCCACCTGGGATGAGGCCCATTGTAATCGTTTCGATGCACGCATCTTCTCTCTTTGTAGCCAAACCTCTTCAGACAGCCCGAATTGCGCTCCGACATCCTAAACATCCGTGATGCCCTCGACACCACAACCCACGATGTCGCCATTCGTAAGCACTCGCGATTTGTGCCCCGATTCTCTCACGATTGTAGTGTTCGTGATTCTGTGGGTCGCGATGATTGCTTGTCTGGTGTCGCTATCTGCGAGAGGATGAGTGGGCTTCGGGGATGTTTCACGGATTGCGCGGCTGGTGGAGGTTTGGCGAGACTTGGAGACGAGATTCTCTCGCTTTTGCAGACAGCTGGGGTGTTTTTTTCGGACCAATTGTTGGGCGGCTTGTTGGATCGGCGACCTAATTGGGTTCCCCACTGGGCCCCACGGTGCCTCACCGTTGGTTTATACGAGCCACCATCCGTTGTTTTTTAGCTGATGATGTCAGCGTCCACTCGGTCATCTACAGCCTCCTGGTCTTTCTAAGTGCCTTTCCCGAGCCCGTGATTCCCTATGCATTCCAGCCAGCCTGTCTTTCCGCAATCACCACACAGACTCAACAACAACAACAACCCCCCGCTCTCGTGGGCGGCATCAACAACAACAACAACAACAACAACCTCGTCCTTGCAGCCGCCTACCAGGTGAGTGTTCCTTCTGGCGCTTCGGGTGAGAGGTTGTCAGCAATGCGATGCACCACCCTGCTTCGCGATTGTGGTGGGAAGATCCGAACCGCCTCCTTTCTGGTCCTATATTCCACCGACCGGATTGTCTGTCTGTCTGTTGGTCTGTCGGCATCTGTCAACCCACGTTGGGTGGAGAACGATACACTCGCCGATGGTTGCGGGGGCTTTTTCTTCTTCTTCTTCGGGGGATATGACTGTCCAGTTCTGCTCTCTCGCGACGGACGGACGGACGGACGGATCGGCAGCTCCGGTGTGACGGGGCCAATGCACGTTTTTGGTTGCCCCACGCTCCGGCAGCGCAAACCTTTGCACAGTGGCGGCGAAAGCCCCTTGTCTGGTCAAATCGCTGCAGCCGACGACGACGGCGTTGTGGCAGAAGTGTCCATCGATCATCGACGTCCGCACTGCGACGTTGGAGCGCTGGTCACGCTAGTCCGCTCATCTTTGTGTGCCTGCGACGCGCAGCCGTATCGCAGCCGTATCGCAACCGTATGTTAGGACGGATTGCCGCGCTGTAGACCAATCCAAATTTGGCGGCTCTGTTCCACCAGAGGATAAACCGGATGCTTCATGGGGGTTTCCATGACGTTTCTCGGGGGCGTCCTCTCCAGTGTCCTCTCCACCCGAGGTGGTCTGACACCTGGGAGTCTAACCCGAAACCCTCGCAAACATGCTACCCACTACACCTCCGGGCCGCCTGTTGTCCGAAAGCCCATCTATGTTCGCTGCCATTACGTAGGGCACGGCTGTTGGAACGGGTGCGGTTGTTGTCGCATGCCTACAGACAGACAGGCAGCTTCTCCGAACCACGATCGGGAGCTCGTGGGTATCTGTTGGTGAGCAAAACCCGCGAAATAACCACTCCATGTCATGGAAAACACCGTCACCACAGTTGCCAGGCAAGTAGACTGGTCACAGACGTGAATTGTAGGTCAATTCAATTATTATAGTGCATCTTCTTGTTACAGAGTTTCTGCGTGGCCGCATTCCCACAAACTTTCACCACAACTGTTTCATTTCAACAGAGAACCGCTCTTTTGACCGAACAAAAACACCCTTCTCACTCTCTCTCTCTCTCTTTTCAGGCCATTTCCAAACTGCCAATCGACTTCCAAAATCTCTTCTTCTATCTCGTCTCCTTCCTAAAACGCTGTCTTGCCCGGAGCAGTAAAAACGGGACTGACGCCAACATGCTAGGTAGGTACATGCGCGCGGTTACATGCCCCTCCCAGACTCGAGGCAACATCTTGTAAGTTCCATCATTTGCGGCAAGTTCCTATCCCCGGACGCGTACACGAGGCGTCTTGTCAATGGGTCCCCCAACGCACCACCACGAATCTCTCTATCTTGATCCATCTCGATCTCCCCCATCCGGTCCTATGGCAACGGGAGGCCCGCAGGGGTTGTTTGAATTCCCGGCAACGACCCGCACTTGGTTTAGCCCGTCTGCAAAACGGTTTACGAACAGGTGGTGTGGCCGCTGTATGCAGACAACTGCTCAGGGACACCGATTGGAAGTGACCGAAGGCCCCGTAGAAAGCCAAAGTCCTTGAAACTACCACGATGCCCCATGGACTTCATCCATAGCTTATTCCCACGAACCTTCGGGCTACTCATTCTATAGCAGAAGTGATCCCCCGGAATCCTGAACTCGAAATTCCCACGCGAAGAAGGAGAAGAGCAACGACTCGGCTACAGCATCAAGAATAACAGCGCCCAAACCCAATGTCTCTGGCACGGGTGGAGACATTATTATGATTGCAATGCCATTTATTTTAGCCGCTACCTTTGGTGACATAATGCTGCGAGATCCGCCCTTTGCTCTGTCGACACCGACCCCTCCGACCACGAGCCGCAAGCAGGCAGCAGTGTCGGGCCAAGAAGCCAAGAGTGTCTTCCTGAAGCTCTTCCTGGTCACCGACAGCCAGGATGCCGTTCAACGGTTTTTGGCAAACCGCACACCCCGGTAGACTTCGTCGCCGTGTCACCCCACCCCCACCCCCGAAACCCCCTTCTTTCACTTACAAACTTATCATCGGCCAACCGAACCCCTTCCTGTCCCCATCTCGATCTCTGGGCCTCCTCGTGGTACTGGGGATTTTGGGTTCGACCCGTACTGGTCGAATCCACGCAAGGGGGGAGCCTAGAGACGGCAACTTAAACACTTCGACTTTTATAAACCCTCTTAATCTTGTGCGTGATTATGTCTCATTCAGGTGGTGATCGCTTCTCGTCGTTCGTTATCTTTTGTGATTGAAGAATAAACTAATTTTGGTCATTGAATTCGTCTCGTGTGTTTATTCCCAAAAATATTGCGCACTGGTGTGGAGAGCCGCCAATCAACCTATAGCCTGGCTGGCTGGCAGGCCGTTGACTCTTGTGAATGCCAGGCTGTGTGTAGTCGGCATCATGAGCTCTAGCAAGATAATCATAATCAGTGGCTTCCCCATCGCACTGGCGTGGAGAGCCGACGGCCACGCGGTCCCATGGTGTAGTGGTTAGCACTCAGGACTTTGAATCCTGCGACCCGAGTTCGAATCTCGGTGGGACCTTTTGGGTGGTAGAAGGGCGACGGGTCGGGTCCGATCGGGTCGCTTCGCGTCGCGTCGCCTTCCTCTTCACTGCATGCACCAAGTTCTACCATCACCTGTAGGCAATTGTAGGTGGAGGGTGTCGTGATTTTGGTTGTGGTGGTGTCCACTGTAAATGTTTGCGCCCCCAAATAATATCCTATACGAGGCGGCGACGTTGAGCGCACAGTGAACAAGTACCGCCAGTGGTCAAAGATTTCGGACTTTGGGAACAAAAGTCTGGTCGACGCCTGCCGTGACCAGGATTCGAACCTGGGTTAATGCGGCCACAACGCAGTGTCCTAACCACTAGACCATCACGGCACAAACATACTCATCTTCCACCATCTCCTCCCCTCCCCCCTCAACCCACTCATTCCTACATTTCCACATCTTCTCAAAATGGACACTACCTATGTGGCTCAACACTGCTCATGGCGATAACAACCAGACACACAACAAGCGAAAACCCACCAACCCCCACCCACCCACCCACCTACTTCCCACCCCCACCCCCAACCTCCACACACACACACACACACAACACAGCGCAATTTCAAATCAGATGGCGCTTTATTGACCACGCTAACCTCCACCACACTGACATCGAGGCACTGCACAAATCCACCCACCTAGGCGGCAGCAAAAAGGCATGTCGAATGTCAGAAGTGGGATTCGAACCCACGCCCACAGAAGTGGACTGCGACCTGAACGCAGCGCCTTAGACCGCTCGGCCATCCTGACGACGAGGCCTTATCATCACAGTCAATCACAACAGACACACCACCAACGCCAACACCGACATAGCCATGCCATGCCATGCCATGTCACGATATCTATAGCCCCCACATGCAATGCTCCCGGCCCATCCACTGCTACTAATACTACTACTACTACTACCACTACCAACCCACGGTTTTAGCAGTGCTGGTTCCATTTGTCACACTGGCTGTCATCTTGTCCACCGAAGTAGCCAAAAATGTTAACCTGCCCTCGGAGAGAATTGAACTCTCGACCCCTGGTTTACTAGACCAGTGCTCTAGCCACTGAGCTACGAGGGCACACACACCAATCGTCCACCACCACCACCACCACCACCACCACACACCCATCGCACTCTCTCTGGCTCCGTTATCCACATCACTCGGTCGCTTCACCACCACTTTACTACTCCTTATTCACTTCATATTCAACCTATCCAAAAGACACCGCCGTGCAGCCATTATGGGGGGATGCCAGCGTAGACATAATGCAACAGCACTCCTTCAGAGGAGGACATTGTAGTTGCCTTGCTTGTCTTCTGCTTCCATTTACACGGGACGTTGATGGTGAGTAGCACGCATGTTGATTGTGCATATGAATGGCAAAAATGTTACCACTTGCCCCCAGGGAGAATTGAACTCCCGACCCCTGGTTTACAAGACCAGTGCTCTAACCACTGAGCTATGGAGGCTCACTGTGCCGCCGTCCAAGTTGCCCACTCTTTCTGCCTCGATGCAAACACCGCAGTCATTCTATGTACTATCGAGCCGCGCCACCCATTCTGTCAAGCGCTTCGCTTCGCCTCTCCTCTACAGCACAATACTCGCATAACAACGGCAGGTCGGGATTCCTTCTTAGGCCCATAAATAAACTCACCTAACAAAACATAACGCGCCTAACACCAAACAACGGCCATCTGTGTCCTTTTCGACAACACTCAAACAAATACCCCAAACCCCATTAAATGAGACAATGAATGGAGCCATGTGGATAACCTCATGTTAAAAGTGAACTGCGGGAATGAAATGAGAAAATAAGTGAACAAAAGTGTCAGCGACCCTGGCAGGACTCGAACCTGCAATCTTCTGATCCGAAGTCAGACGCCTTATCCATTAGGCCACAAGGCCACGAGTTCAGCTGTGTAATGTCGTTGCGCCCACAACAACAACTACTAACTACCACTACTACACACATACGCACACCCAACCTATCGACTGGCTCGCTGGCTGGCTGGCAGGCAGGCCGTTGACTCTTGTGAATGCCAGGCTGTGTGTAGTCGGCATCATGAGCTCTAGCAAGATAATCATAATCAGTGGCTTCCCCATCGCACTGGCGTGGAGAGCCGACGGCCACGCGGTCCCATGGTGTAGTGGTTAGCACTCAGGACTTTGAATCCTGCGACCCGAGTTCGAATCTCGGTGGGACCTTTTGGGTGGTAGAAGGGCGACGGGTCGGGTCCGGTCGGGTCCGATCGGGTCGCTTCGCGTCGCGTCGCCTTCCTCTTCACTGCATGCACCAAGTTCTACCATCACCTGTAGGCAATTGTAGGTGGAGGGTGTCGTGATTTTGGTTGTGTTGGTGTCCACTGTAAATGTTTGCGCCCCCAAATAATATCCTATACGAGGCGGCGACGTTGAGCGCACAGTGAACAAGTACCGCCAGTGGTCAAAGATTTCGGACTTTGGGAACAAAAGTCTGGTCGACGCCTGCCGTGACCAGGATTCGAACCTGGGTTAATGCGGCCACAACGCAGTGTCCTAACCACTAGACCATCACGGCACAAACATACTCATCTTCCACCATCTCCTCCCCTCCCCCCTCAACCCACTCATTCCTACATTTCCACATCTTCTCAAAATGGACACTACCTATGTGGCTCAACACTGCTCATGGCGATAACAACCAGACACACAACAAGCGAAAACCCACCAACCCCCACCCACCCACCCACCTACTTCCCACCCCCACCCCCACCCCCAACCTCCACACACACACACACACAACACAGCGCAATTTCAAATCAGATGGCGCTTTATTGACCACGCTAACCTCCACCACACTGACATCGAGGCACTGCACAAATCCACCCACCTAGGCGGCAGCAAAAAGGCATGTCGAATGTCAGAAGTGGGATTCGAACCCACGCCCACAGAAGTGGACTGCGACCTGAACGCAGCGCCTTAGACCGCTCGGCCATCCTGACGACGAGGCCTTATCATCACAGTCAATCACAACAGACACACCACCAACGCCAACACCGACATAGCCATGCCATGCCATGCCATGTCACGATATCTATAGCCCCCACATGCAATGCTCCCGGCCCATCCACTGCTACTAATACTACTACTACTACTACCACTACCAACCCACGGTTTTAGCAGTGCTGGTTCCATTTGTCACACTGGCTGTCATCTTGTCCACCGAAGTAGCCAAAAATGTTAACCTGCCCTCGGAGAGAATTGAACTCTCGACCCCTGGTTTACTAGACCAGTGCTCTAGCCACTGAGCTACGAGGGCACACACACCAATCGTCCACCACCACCACCACCACCACCACCACCACCACCACCACACACCCATCGCACTCTCTCTGGCTCCGTTATCCACATCACTCGGTCGCTTCACCACCACTTTACTACTCCTTATTCACTTCATATTCAACCTATCCAAAAGACACCGCCGTGCAGCCATTATGGGGGGATGCCAGCGTAGACATAATGCAACAGCACTCCTTCAGAGGAGGACATTGTAGTTGCCTTGCTTGTCTTCTGCTTCCATTTACACGGGACGTTGATGGTGAGTAGCACGCATGTTGATTGTGCATATGAATGGCAAAAATGTTACCACTTGCCCCCAGGGAGAATTGAACTCCCGACCCCTGGTTTACAAGACCAGTGCTCTAACCACTGAGCTATGGAGGCTCACTGTGCCGCCGTCCAAGTTGCCCACTCTTTCTGCCTCGATGCAAACACCGCAGTCATTCTATGTACTATCGAGCCGCGCCACCCATTCTGTCAAGCGCTTCGCTTCGCCTCTCCTCTACAGCACAATACTCGCATAACAACGGCAGGTCGGGATTCCTTCTTAGGCCCATAAATAAACTCACCTAACAAAACATAACGCGCCTAACACCAAACAACGGCCATCTGTGTCCTTTTCGACAACACTCAAACAAATACCCCAAACCCCATTAAATGAGACAATGAATGGAGCCATGTGGATAACCTCATGTTAAAAGTGAACTGCGGGAATGAAATGAGAAAATAAGTGAACAAAAGTGTCAGCGACCCTGGCAGGACTCGAACCTGCAATCTTCTGATCCGAAGTCAGACGCCTTATCCATTAGGCCACAAGGCCACGAGTTCAGCTGTGTAATGTCGTTGGGCCCACAACAACAACTACTAACTACCACTACTACACACATACGCACACCCAACCTATCGACTGGCTCGCTGGCTGGCTGGCAGGCAGGCCGTTGACTCTTGTGAATGCCAGGCTGTGTGTAGTCGGCATCATGAGCTCTAGCAAGATAATCATAATCAGTGGCTTCCCCATCGCACTGGCGTGGAGAGCCGACGGCCACGCGGTCCCATGGTGTAGTGGTTAGCACTCAGGACTTTGAATCCTGCGACCCGAGTTCGAATCTCGGTGGGACCTTTTGGGTGGTAGAAGGGCGACGGGTCGGGTCCGGTCGGGTCCGATCGGGTCGCTTCGCGTCGCGTCGCCTTCCTCTTCACTGCATGCACCAAGTTCTACCATCACCTGTAGGCAATTGTAGGTGGAGGGTGTCGTGATTTTGGTTGTGGTGGTGTCCACTGTAAATGTTTGCGCCCCCAAATAATATCCTATACGAGGCGGCGACGTTGAGCGCACAGTGAACAAGTACCGCCAGTGGTCAAAGATTTCGGACTTTGGGAACAAAAGTCTGGTCGACGCCTGCCGTGACCAGGATTCGAACCTGGGTTAATGCGGCCACAACGCAGTGTCCTAACCACTAGACCATCACGGCACAAACATACTCATCTTCCACCATCTCCTCCCCTCCCCCCTCAACCCACTCATTCCTACATTTCCACATCTTCTCAAAATGGACACTACCTATGTGGCTCAACACTGCTCATGGCGATAACAACCAGACACACAACAAGCGAAAACCCACCAACCCCCACCCACCCACCTACTTCCCACCCCCACCCCCAACCTCCACACACACACACACACACAACACAGCGCAATTTCAAATCAGATGGCGCTTTATTGACCACGCTAACCTCCACCACACTGACATCGAGGCACTGCACAAATCCACCCACCTAGGCGGCAGCAAAAAGGCATGTCGAATGTCAGAAGTGGGATTCGAACCCACGCCCACAGAAGTGGACTGCGACCTGAACGCAGCGCCTTAGACCGCTCGGCCATCCTGACGACGAGGCCTTATCATCACAGTCAATCACAACAGACACACCACCAACGCCAACACCGACATAGCCATGCCATGCCATGCCATGTCACGATATCTATAGCCCCCACATGCAATGCTCCCGGCCCATCCACTGCTACTAATACTACTACTACTACTACCACTACCAACCCACGGTTTTAGCAGTGCTGGTTCCATTTGTCACACTGGCTGTCATCTTGTCCACCGAAGTAGCCAAAAATGTTAACCTGCCCTCGGAGAGAATTGAACTCTCGACCCCTGGTTTACTAGACCAGTGCTCTAGCCACTGAGCTACGAGGGCACACACACCAATCGTCCACCACCACCACCACCACCACCACCACCACCACACACCCATCGCACTCTCTCTGGCTCCGTTATCCACATCACTCGGTCGCTTCACCACCACTTTACTACTCCTTATTCACTTCATATTCAACCTATCCAAAAGACACCGCCGTGCAGCCATTATGGGGGGATGCCAGCGTAGACATAATGCAACAGCACTCCTTCAGAGGAGGACATTGTAGTTGCCTTGCTTGTCTTCTGCTTCCATTTACACGGGACGTTGATGGTGAGTAGCACGCATGTTGATTGTGCATATGAATGGCAAAAATGTTACCACTTGCCCCCAGGGAGAATTGAACTCCCGACCCCTGGTTTACAAGACCAGTGCTCTAACCACTGAGCTATGGAGGCTCACTGTGCCGCCGTCCAAGTTGCCCACTCTTTCTGCCTCGATGCAAACACCGCAGTCATTCTATGTACTATCGAGCCGCGCCACCCATTCTGTCAAGCGCTTCGCTTCGCCTCTCCTCTACAGCACAATACTCGCATAACAACGGCAGGTCGGGATTCCTTCTTAGGCCCATAAATAAACTCACCTAACAAAACATAACGCGCCTAACACCAAACAACGGCCATCTGTGTCCTTTTCGACAACACTCAAACAAATACCCCAAACCCCATTAAATGAGACAATGAATGGAGCCATGTGGATAACCTCATGTTAAAAGTGAACTGCGGGAATGAAATGAGAAAATAAGTGAACAAAAGTGTCAGCGACCCTGGCAGGACTCGAACCTGCAATCTTCTGATCCGAAGTCAGACGCCTTATCCATTAGGCCACAAGGCCACGAGTTCAGCTGTGTAATGTCGTTGGGCCCACAACAACAACTACTAACTACCACTACTACACACATACGCACACCCAACCTATCGACTGGCTCGCTGGCTGGCTGGCAGGCAGGCCGTTGACTCTTGTGAATGCCAGGCTGTGTGTAGTCGGCATCATGAGCTCTAGCAAGATAATCATAATCAGTGGCTTCCCCATCGCACTGGCGTGGAGAGCCGACGGCCACGCGGTCCCATGGTGTAGTGGTTAGCACTCAGGACTTTGAATCCTGCGACCCGAGTTCGAATCTCGGTGGGACCTTTTGGGTGGTAGAAGGGCGACGGGTCGGGTCCGGTCGGGTCCGATCGGGTCGCTTCGCGTCGCGTCGCCTTCCTCTTCACTGCATGCACCAAGTTCTACCATCACCTGTAGGCAATTGTAGGTGGAGGGTGTCGTGATTTTGGTTGTGGTGGTGTCCACTGTAAATGTTTGCGCCCCCAAATAATATCCTATACGAGGCGGCGACGTTGAGCGCACAGTGAACAAGTACCGCCAGTGGTCAAAGATTTCGGACTTTGGGAACAAAAGTCTGGTCGACGCCTGCCGTGACCAGGATTCGAACCTGGGTTAATGCGGCCACAACGCAGTGTCCTAACCACTAGACCATCACGGCACAAACATACTCATCTTCCACCATCTCCTCCCCTCCCCCCTCAACCCACTCATTCCTACATTTCCACATCTTCTCAAAATGGACACTACCTATGTGGCTCAACACTGCTCATGGCGATAACAACCAGACACACAACAAGCGAAAACCCACCAACCCCCACCCACCCACCCACCTACTTCCCACCCCCACCCCCACCCCCAACCTCCACACACACACACACACAACACAGCGCAATTTCAAATCAGATGGCGCTTTATTGACCACGCTAACCTCCACCACACTGACATCGAGGCACTGCACAAATCCACCCACCTAGGCGGCAGCAAAAAGGCATGTCGAATGTCAGAAGTGGGATTCGAACCCACGCCCACAGAAGTGGACTGCGACCTGAACGCAGCGCCTTAGACCGCTCGGCCATCCTGACGACGAGGCCTTATCATCACAGTCAATCACAACAGACACACCACCAACGCCAACACCGACATAGCCATGCCATGCCATGCCATGTCACGATATCTATAGCCCCCACATGCAATGCTCCCGGCCCATCCACTGCTACTAATACTACTACTACTACTACCACTACCAACCCACGGTTTTAGCAGTGCTGGTTCCATTTGTCACACTGGCTGTCATCTTGTCCACCGAAGTAGCCAAAAATGTTAACCTGCCCTCGGAGAGAATTGAACTCTCGACCCCTGGTTTACTAGACCAGTGCTCTAGCCACTGAGCTACGAGGGCACACACACCAATCGTCCACCACCACCACCACCACCACCACCACCACCACACACCCATCGCACTCTCTCTGGCTCCGTTATCCACATCACTCGGTCGCTTCACCACCACTTTACTACTCCTTATTCACTTCATATTCAACCTATCCAAAAGACACCGCCGTGCAGCCATTATGGGGGGATGCCAGCGTAGACATAATGCAACAGCACTCCTTCAGAGGAGGACATTGTAGTTGCCTTGCTTGTCTTCTGCTTCCATTTACACGGGACGTTGATGGTGAGTAGCACGCATGTTGATTGTGCATATGAATGGCAAAAATGTTACCACTTGCCCCCAGGGAGAATTGAACTCCCGACCCCTGGTTTACAAGACCAGTGCTCTAACCACTGAGCTATGGAGGCTCACTGTGCCGCCGTCCAAGTTGCCCACTCTTTCTGCCTCGATGCAAACACCGCAGTCATTCTATGTACTATCGAGCCGCGCCACCCATTCTGTCAAGCGCTTCGCTTCGCCTCTCCTCTACAGCACAATACTCGCATAACAACGGCAGGTCGGGATTCCT
Organism: Proteocephalus fallax; assembly: GCA_028672205.1. NCBI lineage: Eukaryota > Metazoa > Platyhelminthes > Cestoda > Proteocephalidea > Proteocephalidae > Proteocephalus > Proteocephalus fallax. Next base: position 133,067 of record JAPUBX010004006.1, on the reverse strand, counting down.
TCTTAGGCCCATAAATAAACTCACCTAACAAAACATAACGCGCCTAACACCAAACAACGGCCATCTGTGTCCTTTTCGACAACACTCAAACAAATACCCCAAACCCCATTAAATGAGACAATGAATGGAGCCATGTGGATAACCTCATGTTAAAAGTGAACTGCGGGAATGAAATGAGAAAATAAGTGAACAAAAGTGTCAGCGACCCTGGCAGGACTCGAACCTGCAATCTTCTGATCCGAAGTCAGACGCCTTATCCATTAGGCCACAAGGCCACGAGTTCAGCTGTGTAATGTCGTTGCGCCCACAACAACAACTACTAACTACCACTACTACACACATACGCACACCCAACCTATCGACTGGCTCGCTCGCTGGCTGGCTGGCAGGCCGTTGACTCTTGTGAATGCCAGGCTGTGTGTAGTCGGCATCATGAGCTCTAGCAAGATAATCATAATCAGTGGCTTCCCCATCGCACTGGCGTGGAGAGCCGACGGCCACGCGGTCCCATGGTGTAGTGGTTAGCACTCAGGACTTTGAATCCTGCGACCCGAGTTCGAATCTCGGTGGGACCTTTTGGGTGGTAGAAGGGCGACGGGTCGGGTCCGGTCGGGTCCGATCGGGTCGCTTCGCGTCGCGTCGCCTTCCTCTTCACTGCATGCACCAAGTTCTACCATCACCTGTAGGCAATTGTAGGTGGAGGGTGTCGTGATTTTGGTTGTGGTGGTGTCCACTGTAAATGTTTGCGCCCCCAAATAATATCCTATACGAGGCGGCGACGTTGAGCGCACAGTGAACAAGTACCGCCAGTGGTCAAAGATTTCGGACTTTGGGAACAAAAGTCTGGTCGACGCCTGCCGTGACCAGGATTCGAACCTGGGTTAATGCGGCCACAACGCAGTGTCCTAACCACTAGACCATCACGGCACAAACATACTCATCTTCCACCATCTCCTCCCCTCCCCCCTCAACCCACTCATTCCTACATTTCCACATCTTCTCAAAATGGACACTACCTATGTGGCTCAACACTGCTCATGGCGATAACAACCAGACACACAACAAGCGAAAACCCACCAACCCCCACCCACCCACCCACCTACTTCCCCACCCCCACCCCCAACCTCCACACACACACACACACACACACAACACAGCGCAATTTCAAATCAGATGGCGCTTTATTGACCACGCTAACCTCCACCACACTGACATCGAGGCACTGCACAAATCCACCCACCTAGGCGGCAGCAAAAAGGCATGTCGAATGTCAGAAGTGGGATTCGAACCCACGCCCACAGAAGTGGACTGCGACCTGAACGCAGCGCCTTAGACCGCTCGGCCATCCTGACGACGAGGCCTTATCATCACAGTCAATCACAACAGACACACCACCAACGCCAACACCGACATAGCCATGCCATGCCATGCCATGTCACGATATCTATAGCCCCCACATGCAATGCTCCCGGCCCATCCACTGCTACTAATACTACTACTACTACTACCACTACCAACCCACGGTTTTAGCAGTGCTGGTTCCATTTGTCACACTGGCTGTCATCTTGTCCACCGAAGTAGCCAAAAATGTTAACCTGCCCTCGGAGAGAATTGAACTCTCGACCCCTGGTTTACTAGACCAGTGCTCTAGCCACTGAGCTACGAGGGCACACACACCAATCGTCCACCACCACCACCACCACCACCACCACCACCACACACCCATCGCACTCTCTCTGGCTCCGTTATCCACATCACTCGGTCGCTTCACCACCACTTTACTACTCCTTATTCACTTCATATTCAACCTATCCAAAAGACACCGCCGTGCAGCCATTATGGGGGGATGCCAGCGTAGACATAATGCAACAGCACTCCTTCAGAGGAGGACATTGTAGTTGCCTTGCTTGTCTTCTGCTTCCATTTACACGGGACGTTGATGGTGAGTAGCACGCATGTTGATTGTGCATATGAATGGCAAAAATGTTACCACTTGCCCCCAGGGAGAATTGAACTCCCGACCCCTGGTTTACAAGACCAGTGCTCTAACCACTGAGCTATGGAGGCTCACTGTGCCGCCGTCCAAGTTGCCCACTCTTTCTGCCTCGATGCAAACACCGCAGTCATTCTATGTACTATCGAGCCGCGCCACCCATTCTGTCAAGCGCTTCGCTTCGCCTCTCCTCTACAGCACAATACTCGCATAACAACGGCAGGTCGGGATTCCTTCTTAGGCCCATAAATAAACTCACCTAACAAAACATAACGCGCCTAACACCAAACAACGGCCATCTGTGTCCTTTTCGACAACACTCAAACAAATACCCCAAACCCCATTAAATGAGACAATGAATGGAGCCATGTGGATAACCTCATGTTAAAAGTGAACTGCGGGAATGAAATGAGAAAATAAGTGAACAAAAGTGTCAGCGACCCTGGCAGGACTCGAACCTGCAATCTTCTGATCCGAAGTCAGACGCCTTATCCATTAGGCCACAAGGCCACGAGTTCAGCTGTGTAATGTCGTTGCGCCCACAACAACAACTACTAACTACCACTACTACACACATACGCACACCCAACCTATCGACTGGCTCGCTGGCTGGCTGGCAGGCAGGCCGTTGACTCTTGTGAATGCCAGGCTGTGTGTAGTCGGCATCATGAGCTCTAGCAAGATAATCATAATCAGTGGCTTCCCCATCGCACTGGCGTGGAGAGCCGACGGCCACGCGGTCCCATGGTGTAGTGGTTAGCACTCAGGACTTTGAATCCTGCGACC